>JAEIFU010001400.1:0-53785 GCA_018904235.1 Lordiphosa stackelbergi | reverse complement strand
AAGTGAGACTTAGCAGGGTTAGGGACACATAGCGTGCATCAAACGTAACACGCGTGTAACCCAAAACTTAAATAGCCGCCGGAAACCGGGAGCTGGTCCAGTCCCACCAGCTCTACCTCGCCCCAGGTGAAACCATAGCAGACGAGGAGGAGTTGATAGTCCTGTTAGTGGATTCACGCCATGCGTCACCAGCCCCAAAGTAAAACTTAGCGGGGTTTGGGACACGTGGCGCGTATCAAAACCCAGCCCCGGTACCACCACGACTTGCAAAACTGACGAAAGCACTAGGGATCTGTCCAGCACCACCAACGCCACCTCGCCCCAGGTGAAACCATAGCGAACGAGGAGGGTTTGGTAGCCCTGTTAGCGGATGCACGCCATGTGCCACCAGCCCCCAAGTGAAACTTAGCGGGGTTAGGGACACCTGGCGCGCATCCGGCACCACGCTAGTACAATTAGTGCTCCATATGCCGTACCACCAACGCCGCCCCGCTCCAGGTGAAACCATAGCGAACGAGGCAAAGTTGGCAGTCCCGTTGGTTGATCCCCACCATGCGCCACCAACCCTCAAGTGAAACTCAGGGGGGTTAGAGGGGCAAGGCAGGTCCCACTCACACACGCGCACACAAAGCGTAGTCGGCGGAAAAACTAACTGGGGGATCCTTTTTGGTAACACTCACGTGGGGTAAACCATCACTGCGGCAGAGGGACACACACTTCAAGTTCAAACTTTGGGGGAATTTTGTTTAAATTTATACTGTTTTAATTAAGTTTTTGTGACATATTTTTCCTACCACCGCACCGAGAGAGTTGAGAGGAGAAATCCTAGGCACGCCGTGCAATGTGCCGCCTAGGCCAGTTCAGCACCCACCTGCTCCGTGTGTAACTCTTTCTCTCCTCCTCTTTTGTTTTCTTCAGTCGCCGACATTTTCTTTCTTGTAGACTTTTTTTGGCGTCTGCTTCTGCTGCTGCCACTCACTTGTTTAGTATCTCTTGGTGGTATCACCGTCCGAATCACATTTGTGGATCCTCTGCCCACTCTGGTGGCCACCTTCGACCATTCGCGTTCGCTGCCAAAACTCGACTCCCCCGCCACGATCTCGAGTCAAACTTTTTTCCCGCCTTCGTTGTGGCCGCCAGGGTTGTCAACTCTTCCTCTTTTTAATGTGACCAGGTGCCTTGTTCGTGACTTCGTTCGTGATTTTCGTTAGAGATGCGCGGTGACTGAGTAGTGACTGTAGGATTAAATTTTAGGTTCCTATTTTTAATTAATAACAAAAACTTAACAATAAAAAAATAACAAAAGCAATTCGAAATCAAAAGGTCGTCAGTGTTTTAAGGAATAAAAAATGATCTTGTTTGTGACGCTTCAGTGCGTCACACTCTCCCCGTTCTTCGGGGGGCGTATTGAAACTGTTATTTGTTTGTGGCTGTTAATCTGGATTTGGAAAAATACGTCATCCTCCCTTTCCAAGTATCGGCTAAGTCCCTTTTTTCCCTCTTCCAGTCGGGCTGTCAAGCGGCTAATCATTGCTGGGGGAAGTCGACGTCCTTCGGTGTGGACCCGCCATTCTGCTGGAGCCTCGGTCCAGATCGTTTCCGGGGTTTCTTTTCCAGGTTCTTCGTCCTTGGTCTTTAGTGATTCGCCTTCCTCGGTGCCTATTGGCTGTGGTATGTCGCGTTTTCCGTCTTTGCTTGCCTCCTTCGGCTGCTCCTCCTCGTCGCTGCTTATGTCAGAGTAGACGGGTTGGGCGGACTGAACTGGTCTCTCCGGAGAAATGTCAGTTCCGAGCAAACGGCAGCTTGGCGACGGTATCGGAGGGTTCGGCACATCGCACACGTTGGACGTAACCTCCATCCAGGTGCAGAAGGATTCCATGGAGGGTTCGGAAGACTCCTCGGGCGAGTAGTGGTTGGCCTCTTCTTTTGATGAATTTCCCGAACTAGCCCAGGAGTACTCGTCCCAGAACAAAGCTGGTGACGCTAGTGCCATCTCAAGCCCTGGTAAAACCGCTATGTCTTCGTCGTTGCGCTCTGGTGACAGTAACGGCGCGTCACGCGGCGGGGACAATGCTGGCGACGGGGTGCGTGTGTCCGGGGTCATTGCCGCATTACCCAAGGACGGGGGAGACGACACTTCGTCCAGCTCCTCTGGTTGGCCCCAATTGAGTTCCAGGTTGGGTACTGTAGACACACTTTCATCGTCAGCTGGCATGGGCGTTGGTCGACGCGGGGGCACCAATTCCTCCTCGTCGCTTGAGTGGTTGCACTCACCCTCCATATTACGTTGATGTTTAGGGGAGGCCATCGTGGGCGGGCTGGAATCGATCCCTGGTGCTATGCCGTGGTGTAGCAGGACACCATTGGGGTCAAGTTCCCAGGAGTACAATGGGAGGTCTTGTACCACCTCTAGACGCCATAAGCCGGCTGCATGTGATGTTGGGAGGTCTATGTCCTCCATGTCGTCGAGCACTGGAGAGCTTACCCACTCTAGGCGCTGATCAGTCTCAGCGTGAGGCGATGGAAGTGCGGCACCTTCTATTTGTGACTCGTTAGCTGGATCCTCGAATGGTTTAATGGCCTCCTCGACTAGTTTGACCAGTGCGTCGAAGTTCGTATGGGACGACATAGCTAGACAAAAGAATTACCATTACTACAAACTAAGTTTAAAAATCTAGGTGCTCTCGGTGCGGTTGACAAAATGCCTGATGTTACATAGTGGGTTAACTAAAGAACTAAGTTGTCTCCCCTTCTCAAACTGCGTTTGGTGTACTTGCGTATTCCATATAAGACCCCGTTTTTACTGGCCAGGAGTTTTCCCTTACGGGAGCGGGGACGTTGGGAAGGCGCACCATCCAGCAAGTGGCCCCCGCTGACTCATTAGGCGCTCGCTTCGGTCTAGTTTTCGGAGGGCATGGGGGTGTCATCTGTGGTCAGCTGAGAATGTGACCGAGCAGGAGAAGTAGCCTCCTCTGTGGGCTTCTGTTGGTCATCTGATGAAAGTCCACCTACAGGCAACACTGTAGGTAGAATGTGGTCGTCGCTAGTCGTCGGGTTCATACGAATGTGTGTCTCAGAAGCCAGTGGGTCGTCCTCGGAGTTATCGGAGTTAAATGATTTCAAATCGGCCAGCCCGGCGGTTTTCCGTTGCCTTCCTCTAAGACTTTGTATGCGCACTATATTGGGAGAGATAAACTTGATTATTTTGAATGGTCCCTCATATTTGGCAGCGAGCTTTGCGGCAAATCCTTCTGAGGCCTTTGATAGATGATGCTGCTTCAGTAGCACCAAGGATCCGAGTGCTGGTTTCCATTCTCTCCGACGAAGATTGTAGTGCTTGCTTTGTTCTTGAGAGGCCCGTTGTGTGTTTTCTTGTACCACTCGGAACACTTCTTGTAGTCGAGCGGCTTTGGATTCTGGATCTTCAGCGCTTTTGCTGGGACCCGGGGTAACTTCTTCGTAGAGTGCTCCTGGTAGTCGGGGCTCTCGTCCTTGCACTATGAAAGCGGGGCTGAATCCAGTAGTGGCCGACACACTGGTGTTAATGGCTAGGTTTAACTCGGGAAGGAGCTCATCCCACGTGTTTTGTTGGCCCTCGATGAATTGTGCCACCATAGTTTTGATGGTACGATTGGCTCGCTCCGTGGGGTTTTGCTGCGGGGTGTACGGTGCGGTGTGTTGGAGATCCATGCCTGCCCGTTTGCAAAAGGATTTAAACGATCGGCTGGTGAACTGGGTCCCATTATCACACACAAACGTCCGTGGTACTCCAAATCGACTGAGAATGTGATATCGGAAGGCCTTCTCTAAATGCGCTGTGGTTGCCCTACGTAAAGGTACCAATTCGACCCATTTAGAAAACAGATCGAAGAAAACCAACAGTATCGTGTTTCCCTGTTTGGATCGAGGAAGAGGTCCCACAAAGTCAGCTCCCAGGGTGTGAAAAGGCTCCGCTATTTGTCGAGTAAACATTTGTCCAGCTGGTTTTAATTGGCTCACCTTGAATTTCTGACAGTTTTCACAGCGCTTCACATGACGAACAACATCCCGGAACAGACCCGGCCAATAATAACGTTGGCCCACTCGAAAAAGGGTTTTTCGAATGCCCAAGTGACCGGCTGTAGGGTGGTCGTGACACTCCTCCAAGACGCGCTGGCGATGCTCCAATGCTACACATAGCTTCCAAGGTAGTGACTCTTCGTCCTCGGGTCGGTTTCCTAAGCGGCGATATAGCTGTCCATTCTCGTGGACATAATCAGGAAAATTCATTGGTTCTTCCTGAACTTGCTTGGTCATCCTGTTCCACCATTTGCACCGGGGAAGATCTTCTTGGGTCATCTGCAACACCTCCAGGGGTTGGCGTGAAAGGGCATCCGCTACGATATTCTGGCTCCCACGACGATAATGGACATCGAACTGGTATTGTTGTAATTCCAATGCCCAGCGTGCGATTCGGCCCGTTGGGTTGTCGATAGCGTTGAGCCATTTAAGAGCCAAATGGTCGGTGATCACATCAAATCGATATCCTTCTACATAACATCTTAGTTTTCGAATTGCCCAGACAATTGCCAGGCATTCCTTCTCGGTAGCCGAGTAGTTCTCCTCGGCTTTTACTAGTCGCCGGCTCGCGTAGGCAATGACTCGTTCTTCCCCTTGGATTCTTTGCGTCAGCACTGCTCCTAGACCATAATTGCTAGCATCTGTTTGTAGAGTGAACTTCTCATTGAAGTCGGGACAAGCCAGGACGGGCGCTTCGGTCAGTCGCCTCTTCAGTTCTTCGAACGAAAGCTGTTGTTCCTCGGTCCACAGCCATTTCTTGCCTTTCTTCAAGAGTGATGACATGGGCTGCACTACTGTCGCGAAATTTGGTACAAACCGTCTGTACCATGAGGCAATCCCTAGGCACCTACGGAGCTCTTTACAGGACGTTGGCGGTTGTAGTTCTTTCACTGCAGCTATCTTCTCTGGGTCAGTGTGGATCCCGGCTTCACTGATTACATGCCCTAGGTAGACGAGGCTGCGCTGGAAAAACTTGCACTTCTTTTGATTCAGGCGTAAATTTGCTTCCCGTAGTCGGCGGAAGACAGCTTGCAGATTACGCATGTGCTCTTCTAAAGTAGCCCCAATGACGATGATGTCATCGAGATAGGCGAACGCGTGGGGTTCCATCTCTGGTCCGATAACGCTGTCTAGGGCACGCTGGAAGGTCGCGGGGGCAGAGTGAAGGCCAAATGGCATCACTTTCCAATGAAACAATCCACGGCCAGGGACGGTAAAAGCCGTACATTCTCGGCTTCCCTTAGCCATCGGGATTTGCCAGTATCCGCTCTTCAAATCCAAGGTTGAGATATATCGGGCATTTCTCAATCGCTCCAAAATATGTGTGATCCGTGGGAGAGGGTAGGCGTCGGGGATTGAATGGGCATTGAGTTCTCGAAAATCCATACATAATCGCGTGTCACCAGTTTTCTTGCCCACCAAGACGATGGGTGCGCTATGTGGGCTCCTCGAAGGTTCGATACAGTCGTTCTTCAAAAGGTCATCTATCTGCTCGTTGATGATCTTCTGCATCGCCGGGTTTTTAGGGTAGTATCTTTGCTTTAAAGGTTTGTCGTCGCGCATGGTAATGTGGTGTTCGGCGATGTGAGAGACTCCGGTGAGCCCTTCGAACTCCTTCAGTTCGGCTTCCAGAAATTCTCTAACCCATGGTTCAAATGGTTCTACACCCGGCGTGCCGCCGCCTGAGAGATTATCTTCCGGGCCTTTGACGGTGGCCAGGACTTCATGTACTTCGGTTGACTTGCTTGCTGTGCACGGTGTTGACGGGGACTCGAAGTTACCTTCAGTGGCGTTTGGTTTCGATGTCTTCTTTTTCTGTCCCCTTGGCACGTGACGGCACGTTTCCGTTGACGGCTCCATCACTTGTTCTAGGGGCATTGGGGGTCGACGAAAAGGGTTATTTCGTACTGCAGAACTCACCGGGGTAACATTTAGAGGTCCTGTCTTTGGTTCTTGTACCCCTTTCAGGGATATGTGGCTCTTTGCGATTTCTGAGTGCTCTGCGACGGTTCTTGGACTTGTGGGTTTCTCTTCAACTGCTAAAGGGCTTATCCTGTCTTCTCTGAGTTCTTGTTTTGCTAACGGGGAGTCGTTTCTCGGGGCGTCATCATATTTCTCGGTGGGCTTGGTTGTCTTAAGTTCATCGGGGAGCGTTGTGGGTTTTCTCGCTGGGGGTGGGTGTAGCTGTACTCCTTCTCGACCGCACTGTATCATGGCTCGGATACCACAGAGGAAATCCATCCCCAGGATTACGTCTTCCATTAGTGAAGGCAACACCAGTGTTGGGAGGCATACCCACCGGTTGCCCAACCAAATCTTGGCTATCAAGGACTGGGTGATCTCTTTGCGGGAGCCTTCGGCTAAGCTTACCTGTGTGCGTACCGCCCTAGTGTTTTTCGCAGTGCCCACTAGATGGATTACTCGCTCGCTTACAAAACTTCGACTGGCTCCCGTGTCGATTGTGGCCCGAAAGGGCCGATCCTCAACAGTCACCCGGGCCGTGATGCGCCCCTCCTCGTAACGTAGTGTAGTACCTAATTCCGGGGTTGAGTGGTGGTCGTCCCCGTCCGTTCCCCGATTGGGCGGAGACGTCGCTCGTTTCCCTGTCGACAACAATTGATGGTGCGTACACCTTGGCGTCCACAACTCCAACAGAATAGCTTTGTCGGGTTCTGGCAGTCCTTTGCGAAGTGACCTGGCTCGCTGCACTTACGGCAGGCAACCCGAACGTCAATCGGTGGCATGTTTTCTTGGATCCCTGGAACCTGTGCGGGTGAAGAGATCGATCCTATATTTGGGACTGGAATGGGCGAAAAGTGTGGGCGTGTCTGGCTGCTTGGTGGGCTATAGGACTGGTGGTGATGAACTATTCTATCGTGATTTGCCACATCCCGATCACGTGTGATCTCGTAGTTTACTATGAGTGTTGTCAGTTGTGCTAAGGTCGTGAACTCGTGTCTTCGCGTAAACAGTTGATACTCCGGGAGCAGGTTTTCATAAATTCGTTCTAACTCTTCTGCCGTTTTGTATCCCGCCCGATGCATCATGAGTCGTAAGCTTACCAGATATTGCTTGAAACTTTCGCCCTTCTTTTGGTATCGGGTGCGGATGTCATCTTCCAACCGTTGGAAATACCTTGGCGGCAGAAAGAAATCCAGGAATTCTTTTTTGAACGTTTCCCAGGGTGCCCCTAACAACTGACTGGTCCTGAACCAGTGTTCGGCTGTGCCGGTCAATAGCCCTGGAATAGCCAAGGGCATTTGCTCGACATCGACATTGTAAGAGGTCGCTCTTTCCTCCAATTGGTATATGAAACTCAGGGGGTCGGAATTTCCATCATAAATTATTCCCCAGTTTCTTAATTTCTCTGCCAACACGGCGTAGGATATCACTTCCTTTCCTGGTCGGCTCACTTGCTCCTGCCCATTAGGCTTTGCATCCTTGATGTTGCGTTTTAACCCAGTTCCATCGGGATTAGGTACCTGAAGGCCCACAGCTGGAGGGTCGACAGCGATCTTGGCGCTACCACCCGTAAGGGCCGAAGGAACAGTCCCATACAATGATCCTGGTTGCATAGGGTCAATGCCATTGGGTGCAGGAGATGTAGCTCGAGACTTCCTATCCATTGCTTGGTTAATATACTGCTCCTCCAATTCTGTTAGTCTGGTAATCGTATCGGGTGTGTGGTTCTTTTGGGACACGAAACTGGAAAATCTGGCACGCAACTCTTCAACGGTTCCAGTGTATTCTAGTTTAAACTCCGCGAAGAGGATTTCTAGTTCCGCCTTTCTCAGAAACGATATCCAACGTACTCCCATAGTAGACCCAGGATATATGCTTGATAGCTTGATGAGACTGGTTAACTTTTAGCGCTTGCGTTGGTGGATCCCGAAGACAACGGCTACACGTGGTGGAACTTGGCTTGGTTCTGGACCCAGGCAGGATGTGGTAAATCCGGTGATTGATATTGTCTGAGGCTCAAATTAATTTTTATTATCTGTTGTGGGTACTTGTGGCTCTAACACTGAATATTCTTGAGGTTGGGATCCTGGAACTATGTTCCCTTTGGCTGGGCCGGATTTGTTCAGGTCCTGTCTCGTAATGGGCTCAGGAACACTAAGGGCCGGATGTGCGCAATACTGTTCAAGGATTTTCTTTTCATAATTTGCTCAGTGTCACTGGTTTAACTGGTTCACACAAGCACTGGCCAAGGATTTATTTATCAGTAGGCTCGGGTTTGGTTTACGCGGGGCAGGATACTCGCAACACTTTTCAAGGAATCGTTTATAGCTGGGTTTAGGATCACTGCTTGGTTAACTAAGGCCGGGATGCGTGCTACACTTTTCAAGGATTCTTGTATTAAATTTTCTCAGCGTAACTGGTAATCTCGGGCAGGCCGTTCACTGGGCGTGACTGAGAGTCGCGTATACGTGGGCTCGTACAGGGCTTGTCAAGGATTCGCGTATATGTTTAAAAGAACGGGTGAATCCCCACAGGACTTTTGCTTTGCTTTAATGTGGTCACTGGTAATTCTCGACGATGACTCTCCTTGATCACTAGGACTTATACCGGATTTGGAGAAAGGACTTGTGTTTTTAGATTTGATGTTGTCGCTTGTAATTCTCGACGATGACTGCCCCCTTTGCGTGATAGCGTTGCTTATATATAGCCCGGCTGCTCTTTTCTGTGTCCCACTCTCCCTTGCCGACGAGTGATCGGGCTCGGCTGGTTTCGTCAGCGTCTGCCCAGCGTGCTTCGGGTTCTCCTTTGTTGCCTCTACCGTTGCGGTGCTAGTTCGGATTCCTTTTCGCAAAGAATTTGTTTGTTTTATTTTTTTTTTTTTTTTTTTTGGACTTGAGTGTGTGCTTAGCAACAACTGGTAAAACCAAAATGGTGGGCTAACTGTCGTTTCCTTCTCTCTTTTCCCCCAACTGAGGGAATGTTTGCCTACGAAGAGAGAGAGCGCTCGGGGATAGACAAAAGTTCAGAACGAAATGGGGAATTTTCCATGGCTTGTTTTTGAGTGTTATTGGCGAGGACTGTACTTTCTTGGGTCTTTTGTGTTTCTACATGTAGTGGTTTTATCATCCACTACGACGAATAATATACCAGGACCAGGAAATATTCCTGGAAAATTTTGTCGCCAGTTTGTTAGTGGAAAATGCGTTATTTTGGGACATTTTTGGTCGTTTACAATTTCGTTGCCCCACCCTATTTTTGCCAAAGAGAAATGAAATATTGAAACTTTTTGTATTCTGGTGGTTCTTTAGGCCACGGAGGGTGATATATTCTGCTATATGTTTAGACCCGATAGTCCCTGCTCGGGCGCCATGTAAGGAAGTCTCTAAGGCTGAGGTAAGCTCAGTCTGGCCAGGGACACTTACAAAAATTATTTTGTTAAGTACTGGGACTCAACGGGTGCAGAAAACAGATCGAGTGGGAGGCGTTATTTTCCCGATCTTAATTTTGGAAAGTCTCTTATTTTGTGATTTTCGAATTCCGGAGTGAGATCTATGGGCCACTAGCCCTCAGGAGATGACTTAGGGGTGTTAGGGACACCTGAGGGGTATAAAAATTGCTATGCGCTGGCGTCGGTTACACAAAAATTCAACTCCCACCACATTCGCTTGTTCCCAGGTGACACCATGACGAACAAATCGGAGTGGGTGTTGCTGTTTGCAGATCCACGCCATGCGCCACCAATCCTCAAGTGAGACTTAGCAGGGTTAGGGACACATAGCGTGCATCAAACGTAACACGCGTGTAACCCAAAACTTAAATAGCCGCCGGAAACCGGGAGCTGGTCCAGTCCCACCAGCTCCACCTCGCCCCAGGTGAAACCATAGCAGACGAGGAGGAGTTGATAGTCCTGTTAGTGGATTCACGCCATGCGTCACCAGCCCCAAAGTAAAACTTAGCGGGGTTTGGGACACGTGGCGCGTATCAAAACCCAGCCCCGGTACCACCACGACTTGCAAAACTGACGAAAGCACTAGGGATCTGTCCAGCACCACCAACGCCACCTCGCCCCAGGTGAAACCATAGCGAACGAGGAGGGTTTGGTAGCCCTGTTAGCGGATGCACGCCATGTGCCACCAGCCCCCAAGTGAAACTTAGCGGGGTTAGGGACACCTGGCGCGCATCCGGCACCACGCTAGTACAATTAGTGCTCCATATGCCGTACCACCAACGCCGCCCCGCTCCAGGTGAAACCATAGCGAACGAGGCAAAGTTGGCAGTCCCGTTGGTTGATCCCCACCTTGCGCCACCAACCCTCAAGTGAAACTCAGGGGGTTAGAGGGGCAAGGCAGGTCTCACTCACACACGCGCACACAAAGCGTAGTCGGCGGAAAAACTAACTGGGGGATCCTTTTTGGTAACACTCACGTGGGGTAAACCATCACTGCGGCAGAGGGACACACACTTCAAGTTCAAACTTTGGGGAATTTTGTTTAAATTTATACTGTTTTAATTAAGTTTTGTGACATATTTTTCCTACCACCGCACCGAGAGAGTTGAGAGGAGAAATCCTAGGCACGCCGTGCAATGTGCCGCCTAGGCCAGTTCAGCACCCACCTGCTCCGTGTGTAACTCTTTCTCTCCTCCTCTTTTGCTTTTCTTCTGTCGCCGACACTTTCTTTCTTGTAGACTTTTTTGGCGTCTGCTTCTGCTGCTGCCACTCACTTGTTTAGTATCTCTTGGTGGTATCACCGTCCGAATCACATTTGTGGATCCTCTGCCCACTCTGGTGGCCACCTTCGACCATTCGTGTTCGCTGCCAAAACTCGACTCCCCGCCACGATCTCGAGTCAAACTTTTTTCCCGCCTTCGTTGTGGCCGCCAGGGTTGTCAGCTCTTCATCTTGTTAATGTGACCAGGTGCCTTGTTCGTGACTTCGTTCGTGATTTTCGTTAGAGATGCGCGGTGACTGAGTAGTGACTGTAGGATTAATTTTAGGTTCCTATTTTTAATTAATAACAAAACTTAACAATAAAAAAATAACAAAAGCAATTCATGTCTTGCTGCCCTTTTCCCTCCAGTGGGTCGTCAGTGTTTTAGGGACTAAAAAATGATCTGGTTTGTGACGCTTCAGTGTTGGACTCTGCGTAGACTGGAAGTTTGATTTACGTAAAAGAACAGAAAATCTTATACAAGCCTAAATTTAATTTATAAAAAAAAATTGTATCAATCTTAGCGCCGCAGGAAAAATTTGAAACATAAAAATCGCTCGATTTTTTTGTATCAAATTTTCGTTATTTTATTTCAAAAACATGCATTCAATTTTAGCGCCGCAGGCAAAATTAACTATTTCTTACTAAAAATCAAAATTTAATAATACTTACAAAAATTGGGGTGCTATTCCATTTTTGAAATTGGGGTTTTATTTCAAATGAAATAACTCCCCTAATTTCGGGCCTTTTTTCATTAATTTTTGGGGCCTTATTTCATTTCAATGGGGCCTTATTTCATAATTTAAATTGGGGTATTATTTCATATGAAATAACACCCCAAATTTGGGGCCTTATTTCATTTTATCGTTTGGGGACTTATTTCATTGGGGACTTATTGCCTGCAGCCCATGGTAAGCATAAAAAAAAATCCAGAAGTAAAAAAGTCGAGTTTTAACGGACGCGAATACTCTCTAAAGTTTTTGTATATAACTCATACGCAGTGTTGCTTATTAACATAAACTTTTTAATTTAAAAGTAGTTGGCGCTGATTTTATATCACAACTATTCGAATTTATCTCAAAAGATGACAGCAATTGAAATAACCTAATAATTTCGTTGTAAAAATTTGTATGTGATGAACTTGTCGTATGAGTTATATTTTTTCAAAACTTTTAGGCTTTGTCGCGCCCACTTAGGATTAAAATATAATTTTTTGATATGCACAATTGTTTATTAAAAACCAAATATTACCTTTGGGAATGCTGAGACCTGTTTTTCCCCTTTTGCTTTTTTTTTGGGGGTCCGACCTAATTTATTTAGGTGTATACTAGAGACCTGCACGAGTAAGTAAAAAAGTAAGCGATAATTACTCGCAGAGTATGATTACAAATAAGTACGATTACCTAGCTGTCAATTTGGCATCGTAGCACCATAGCATCGTAGGAACCGCACCGTTTAAATCATTATTACTCATGTGTTCACTTTTATATTTACTTCATTTTTGCTTTTGTACTAGTAACATTGTTTTTTGTTGAAATAAATTTATTATTAACAATGGACATTGCTGCAAAAATAAAGTCGAAGGAGTATACAACGATGACGCTGGTGTGTCCAACGATGTATGGACATGCAGAAATGGGATGCTGGAAACAACCTTAAAGCAAGAATGTCCATCATGGTGGAACAGCACAAAAATAATGCCATTGAAGAAATTATTGAAAAGGCCAACGAGTCGCACCGTCTAATTGGAGTTGAAAAACGTTTACTTAACAGAATACTTGGTTTAGTGTAAACCAGCTTCCAGCGCGTCAAGCGAGCGGTGTTTTAGCTCGGCAAACAGAGTCCTGGAAGATAGAAGGACAAGCCTGAGGGCAGAAAATATGCATACAATACTCTTCTTACATTCTCAAGGAAAACAGTACAATTAATTCATTAAACCCTTAATAAACTATTTATTATTATTGTAACCATAAATTTAAAATATCTCATTATTAAAATTTTGCGATTTTTTGGATTTATATAAGTTAAATAAGTTCTTCATTATTGGTCATCCATGGTATTTATCGTGGCTTAGTGTTGTCAAAATCAGTCATCCAGTGTTGTCATAATCATGGTGCTGTAGTTATTTGTGGTCTTTTATGGCCTTTGAAAACAGTTTCTTAGCGCTTACGAGTTTATTACCATGCAGATCCTTCAGCGGCAAATTTAATTGCATGCATTAATGCAGGTTGGTTGGGAGTAAAGTTTGTTTGACATTATTATATTTTTGATCCGAAACGGTCTTTTTCCGCGCTTTGATGATTTACAGTCACGGAAAGTGGTTTGAAACATTCTTTGTGATCTTGACTATATTCTTGAACATTGTTCATCGTGGTTATGTAGTTACGTGTGGTCATTTGTACGGTGCCGGAATCACTCGTGCAGGTCTCTAGTGTATACCGTACCCAGATCAGGATTGGTTGAGATTTGCAAATTTCCCCCCCTGGTCCCGACGGGTTGTGTTTTCTAATTTACAAATTGATATTCTAAATTCATCCTTTAAAACGGGAAAAAAATTAAGTCTAGTAAAGTGCTTTTTGAAAGTCACGCATTAAATTTTGCCCTCTTAAGCTCGTGTTTCCATAAAGTTGAAAAATGATTTTACTAAACATGACTATTCTTCTCCTTCTTCTTTATGATGTATTACATGGCTATTACATTTAAAAAAAACACTGTTAAAATTATATAATTTACGTTATTACATAGTAAAATCATTTCCTAATTAACGTGTATTAATTGTTTTGCCAAATTCAATCAGTAACGATTTCATTTTTGCAACGAGTTTTTGGAAAATGCCCCTGTGCCCACTTCAGTTTGCGATTCGGTTTATCAACAGCAAATAGTAGTTTGGTTACGAATTGGTTGGGCTCAGAACCGGTTTGCATCCCTGATGTTTACTTCATAGAGCTGAGTACTCAAACAAACTAAACCATCCGCTAGCGGATTTGGCAGCTAACTCCGATGGGTGTAGCGTACGGTGCATTATGACAGTTCAACGCCAAAACACCAGCCTTCATCAAAATACTACGATATGTGAAATGGCACACTGCGATTTGTGTTTGCATTTGAATTTTCTTAATGGTTTTTTGTTGTTCATAATCAGAGATATTTAGAGGATATGCAGAAGTCATGGGCAATGGTTTCAAATTACGCCAATCGACGATTTTTGACAAAATTTTGTTGCAAATTTTGGTTAGTCTGAGTTCGACCGAGCGGGGGAGGCCTGTCGGAATTTTACGAAAGCTTTCCGACACCTTTCTTTTAAGCGGAGTTGACCCGTTGGAATCGATTTAGTTTGTCTGATTACTAAGCAAAGAGCCTTTCCGGCTCTGGTTACCCTTGTGTGTCAGGTCGAAGCATTATTTACTTAAAACTCATGTTCAGCTATTGGGTTGCCCAAAAGTAATTGCGGATTTTTCAAATGAAAGTAAATGCATTTTTAATCAAACTTAGAATGAACTTTAATCAAATATATAATTTCCATTTTGTTCGATAACCTTTTGCCATCTTCCCGGCAATTTTTGTATTCCACGCTCATAGAACTTCTGGCCTTTATCTGCAAAAAACTGAACCAAGTGCGATTTTATAGCCTCATCATTGCCGAAAGTTTTACCATTTAAGGAGTTCTGCAAAGATCGAAATAAATGGTAGTCTGATGGTGCAAGGTCAGGGCTATATGGTGGATGCATCAAAACTTCCCAGCCAAGCTGTCCCAGTTTTTGCCGGGTCATCAAAGATGTGTGTGGTCTGGCGTTGTCATGATGGAAAATGACACCTTTACGATTGATCAATTCTGGCCGTTTCTCGTTGATGGCTGCATTCAATTTGTCCAGTTGTTGACAGTAAACATCCGAATTAATCGTTTGGTTCCTTGGAAGCAGCTCAAAATATACCACACCCTTCAATCCCACCAAACAGACAGCATAACCTTCTTTTGGTGGATATCAGCCTTTGAAGTGGTTTGAGCTGGTTCACCATGCTTGGACCATGATCGTTTTCGATTAACGTTATTGTAAACAATCCATTTTCATCTCCAGTTATGATTCGCTTTAAAAATGGATCGAATTCATTGCGTTTAAGATGCATATCACAAACGTTGATTCGGTTTGTTAAATGAATTTCTTTCAATTCATGTGGTACCCAAATATCAAGCTTTTTCACCAGTCCAAGACTTTGTATGTGATAATGAACGGTTGATTTTGATATATTTAACTTCTCTCTCCATCTCACGCTCAGTTACATGACGATCCAATTCGATTAATGCTTTTTTTTGGTCATCATCAACTTCATTTGGCCGACCTGAACGTGGCTCATCTTTAAGTGAAAAATCTCCAGAACGGAATTTGCGAAACCAATTTTGACACTGTCTTTCTTTTAAGGCTTTATCACCATACACATCACGTAACTTTTTAGCAACTCTCTCTGCGCTTTTTCCTTTACGGAAATAATAAAGTAAAATATGACGAAAATGCTCTTTTGTGGACTCCATATTAAAAAGGGCGCCAATCAAACAAATGTAAACAAAATTACGCGCACTTTTTACTATCTAAGCAAGTAATAGTGAAAAAAAAAAAAAAAAAAAAAAAAAAATAAAAAATAAAAAAGAAGTAAAAAAATTATAAACCCGAATAAAAGAAAAATCCGAAATTACTTTTTGGGCAACCACAATAGAAAAAAAGCAAAAGAGGTTTCAAAACCAAAAGACAAAAACGTTTGCATTCTTAACGGTTTGTAGAAAAATCCCGAATACCCACAAACTTTTACATAATTAATTATTACTATCGAAGAAGATATTGATAACACAGCTGGAAGTGCATCCGCATAGACAAATGTTGTTGTATTGTGTGGTCTTCTGTCGCTTGCTTATTTAGACTGAACCGGCTTGGTTCGTGGTTCAGACTACAGCACACAGTTGTGATTCGATTGATTAGGAACGGAACTATAAGGAGTCTTCGCTTGAGTTTCTAAGATCTGTGCATTCATAAGTATAGAAGGACAGAAATACGAATCTATCCTTATAGTCAGAAATGCTCCTTGTAGGTTGTTCCATAGCCAATATATTCTTTGAGTAGTAAGCACCTTTCTTAGTTCCTCTTGACCAATTTCCCTGAATTTATAACCCTTCCTTTAAAGTGCATTCATATTTATGTGCACAAGTAACAAAAGACCGAAGCACTTCACTGACTTTCCAGTTCCCTGCCTCCCCTCGATACCCAACCTTTCAATACGCAACATGTAACCAGTGAACAAAATGCAAAAACAAAGCTTAATTGTTACACCATAGATTGGTAGGTGGTTTTCGGCTAGAACAAAGGTTGCCCACAAAATGCCACTCGACAAAGCTTTGTGCCAGGCAAAGAATCAGAATTCTGCATTTGACATTTTCCAACAAGAGTTCGAAGGCCTGGCATTAAGTGTTTGCCCAAGTTTGACTTTAACAAAAGAACAAAAAAAAAAACAACTTAATTTCTCTGGTGTGTTTTCCAGCTCCAACCAGCAGCAACAGGGAAGCAGCACACGTCGCCGGCAACAGCAGTCGGAACGCATTCAGAATGGACGTGAACGCAATCGTCGCCCAAAATCGGATGGGGTTCAACATGCGGACAGCAGCATTATGGAAGATGATGTGAGTAGGGAGAGTGTGTCCCACTCTATCAACGTCATTGTCTCGCTCATATCACTTGTTTACATTTTAAATATGTTACGGGGCGTATGTCTGGTCCTCAGTCCTTCCTCCTTACGTCTTTACACAATTTTCGTTTGTGTATTGGATTTGCGGTTTGTCCTTTTCTGTCAACATCTAAGTAATTTGATAGTTTTTCCACTTGGCTTTCCAATTTTTTATACTGTGGATTACAACTGTTGGCAGTTGGGATGACTGTGCTGTGTGTGCTTTGGAATGAAATTACGTATACGTAACGTGGGCAGGCAGCATTTTACTGGAGTATATAGACAGGACAAGTGTGACCTGCTTTTGTTGCTGTCGGAGTGTCGGGACCAAAGAAAATTGTTGTTTGTCCAAAGAATGATTCAGGTTTTGGGTCAGATTTGGTTTTCCGCTTCTCCTCAGTTGCATAAGCAGCCCGAAATTAGCGTAAATGCCTTGATTGAGTTGTAGGCTGTGAGGGGGAAGTAAATGGCAAAATTGTGCTTTTCCTGGTGCATGTAATTGGAAATTTGGTTATGTGAAAACGAATAAAGATTTTTTGGGGAAATGAAAAGGTTGTGCCACAGGAAAATTCAAATGAACAAAAGGATTTCTAGCTTGCCAAATAAATTGACTGTTGTGGTAAAGGATTAGGTAGACTGGTACATTTGGTATTTAAGTTTTTTTGGCTGGTTGACTCGTCTCGGCGAGGTCATTTGTCTGCCCCAAAAATTTAAATTGAAAAGAGTTGAAGTAGAATTCCTGGTAATAAAAAATAATATTGATCCCATACCCGTACACCATTATCATCTGCCAAATCATACCATACCTTTAAACCCAATAACGTATTGCTAATAAATAATGTCACACTTAATAACTGTTTTGCCATATTTCTTTCTCTATCCTCTACCCCCACCTCTCTTTAACCAATCCTTCTCCCACACCTCCTGCCTACCTACGATTGCCCATGCTTTACACACACACATACCTACATATATACATGTATATGTTTATGTGTATCTGTAGCATTCGCAATTAGTGCAATCGCAGGACCGAATTCCACAACCGGCGAGCGCAAGCAGCGGCAGCAGCCGCACCAAAACTCTGCTGGCCATGCCATATTTTCAGGCGTTGCTCAGCAATCTTCAGGTGAGCAAAAGCATTCATTTTGCATATTTTGCGCTACGCTTTCATTACGTTTGTTGTACGTTCTGTTTCGTTGTTACACAATACTCTTAATTCATTCATTCATATCTGTTCTTTGGTTTGACAATTTGCCAGTTTTTTGTTCTTCTGCCTTTGTTTGTTGCCTTAATTTTCGCCCAAAAGGTGCATCTCATATATCAGCCCTCCCACGCACAAACTTTGTGCGTGTAATTAGTGCCCTCCGATATGGGGAGGAGCGTACAAATTGCCAGAGCGTGGCATATAAATTTTGCAGCACTTGCATATTTGTCTTTCTGTCTGATTGGTACTGCGCACATGGTATTTATGTATGAACTGAACTACTGTGCCTAGTGCTCGTACAGTGTGGCAATTTGTCATTTCGTTCAGTTGGAGTTGCAGGTGCAGAAGGAGGCATTTGGCCTGCCACCAGCCCGGTGTGGTATTTCAACTAAGTTCGGGAGCTTCAAAGCTTAAGCCTTTATTGTGTTATAAAATTGTGTTGTGCTATCATCTGTTTGCATGCTTTAATGTTGCGTACACACCGAAATGGTATTCTGTTTAAATGTAGAGAATATTGAGATTATCTAGGTTTGTGGTGAACTAAGACGAAAATAAATGATATTAAGCTAATTGAAACCGTACTTTTAGAGGCTCATTTCAGAGCTGTAGATTTAGATCAGTTGTGCCCAAACTCACATTATCAAGCTTTGCCCTTGTGCCCTTTGCCAAAGTAAACATCATGACGTCAAACATGAGCAACAAGCGAACGAACAAATGCCTTCTGATAGAAGATAGAGACTAGAAGAGAGAGCAAGCCGCTGAGTGTGCTTTTTATAGAACACACGCCTCTCTCTCTCTATCTCTCTCTCTCTCTATGAGTGTGTCGGCTGCGATGCCGAATTATGAGTTCCTATCCCATGGGATAGGCTTTTGGCATTTTGGGCAAAAAATAAAAAAAAAACACAGGGGAGGGAACATTTTTAAAAGAATTATTTAAAAATTAAATTTGAAAATGATCGAAAATAACTGAATTACGCAAGTCCCACCTAGAAGAACAGGGAGAGAAGAGGAAAGGGGTTTGAAAGAAAAGAAAATAATTATACAGAGAAAATATGGTACTTTTTTTTTAAATTATCTCATGGAGACTTACAGACAAGTCTGCAAACCGGTTCTGAACAGAAACCACTCAAAAGGTCAGGCTACCTTTCAAAGGATACCTTAAAAACCAGGCTATTTTGAAAACCTTTTTAGATAACAATACGGAATGAGTTAAGTCGAATGGACTTCATTCCTAATTGACAATTTACACAGCTTGACAATTTTCAGTTCATAATCTGAACGCGTTTTCCTAAATACAAATTTGTCTGTCAAATTACTCTGTACTTGCAGTAGCAGCGCTGCTGCGTTGCGAAAACTGCGAACTTTCTTTCGGTCACAATTTGAGTATAGTTCATCCGATCTTTAACATTCATTTGACAAATCGATAAATATTCTTGTTTACTAAATATCTCTAGAATGTACAAACCACCTATCCACAAAACTATGGGAGACTTGATGTTTTTTCCCAATCACAGGGATCGTGGCAAAAATTGAAAACAAACTTGTTTTGCCAGCAAGCATAAAATGTATATGTTCCATACATGTCAAACATCTGTCTCTTACCATCTCTGTGATCTCTTAGTTCATACGAAGGGACAGATGGATATGGCTATATCGAATCGGTTGTAGATGCTGATCAAGAATAGTATATGTAGCTTAATATACTCTGTGTACCTTTGGAACAAAGTATAAAAATCTATCACCTATCCAACAATCTATGGCCCCAGACTCGACCGAACTTTCATATAAATTTTACAGATTTAGAGATTTGATTACAACATATATATAATCCAATCAAATCGGTCGGATTTTTCTTTCCGGCTTCATAACTATCCTCCAATTACGATTATGAGTCTACAAATTCGGGCGACATTCGGAGTCGGTTCCAATTAAAGTGCAAAGTTAGATAGCATAGATAGAGATAGCATAGAACCAGACAGACACGGCGCAGCTCTTTTTGCTTATCACAAATATATCAACCTTATGGGATCTGAGATATTCTTAAACAAATCATTCAGATGAATAACCCAACGAGCAAGGAGAAGTTTCAATTCAATGAAAGTTCAATGTATTAATAATTATTTTGATGCGTTTAAAATATTATTTGGAATTTTATGCTCTTTTACTCTGAGAAAGCTTGAGATGCAACAAAATCAGTTCCCGATTGTCACAAAAGAACGTTTTTCTTACCAACTATGACTATGATTGGGCGTCCGATTGAATTTTTCCTGAATATGTCATTTATTTTTTTTTTTCAAACATTCTCTCGAGTTGAAAATAATTTTCAAGTTTTGAGACCTCTTACCTTGCATGGCACACAAACGCTGCATGTTTCACCCACAAACACTATTTCTGCGTTGATTTTGTATACCAACACACTACATAAATGTATCTTCTTCTTTTCACATATACCAACCAATTTTCTTCTTCTGTTTTTTTGGGGTGCTTTTACCGGGGGCTCCACACCAAATATTACCCCCACACTCAAACAACATACCAAAAATTCCCTTAAACTGAATTACAAACGTAGGTAAAACTTTCTAAATAATAATTACAAAATATGTGTATGCCTTTCGCCTTGATACATGAAAATACATTGTGAAACGCGCAAAAAGTTAAACTATCCGCAGCAGCACAAAAACTGATATTCCGTAGTATTTAATTAAAAAATTTTCATTAAAATTTGGCCAAAAGGAAAGGAAGGCGCTTCCTGTTCGCTGCGCGGGCAACTTTTTGCGCGCCTGCCATCAAAGACATTTTCTGCTGACGTTTTTTGTGCAAACAATTGGCATAATGGGCAAAAGCATTGCTGCTGGAAAATTGGTCCATAAGTAGCAATTTTCCACGAAATTATCCAAAGTATGAGTATGAAAATGTGCATGCTTGTAGCTTGGTCACAAACATTTTCATTCCTGAGCTCATTAGTTGATTTTGTTCACAAATCCAATTAATTCTATACTAATCAACACATTATTATGTGGCCTATCGACCAAAATTCAAAACAATTTACAACAGACACACACAAATCATTTAATTAAATTGAAATTACTTTAAATCACATATTGCACAATCTAATTGCCAAAATGCACGGCCTGGTTAAACGGACAAATATGTTGACCAGCGAAAATTTGATTCAATATGGTTTTATGAGCTTTTTGCATGCCAGCAATTGTTAACATAAATTTAGTATGGATAAATTTAGTTTTAGCTTTACTTTTTTTTTGCAAATTTGAAATGAAAAACCTGATCAATTCAAGACAGAACCTCTAAAAAACACTCTTACACGTCGCATGCTCAACTACAGCATCTGTAGACTTTTTAGCCCACATGACCCATATTCTTTCAACTACTAATTGATTATGTATTATTAAATATTCTAAATGCTCTGAACTAATGGTTGTTGCTTGATATGCTGGCTAGGTAAGTGCCATGCCCAACGCTCGCTTTGTGTAAAAGTTTGTCCATATATGAACCAACAATTAGGCACAAACATTTCTCCCGTTAGCTTAATTTATTAATTGAAAAGTTTTTTTTGCCGCGCGAGTTAACAGCATAGAGCGATTCCCGCATAAAAGTTCAACAATTTTGGCATAGAAAATTAGCTTTCAGTCAGCGGCGTTACACCTGACATGAAAGTTGTCTGTGCTGCGGATTTTTTGGCAACCAAAAATTTATAATGCAATAGAAAATAAATTAAACCATTGAGACCAACTCACAGCAGCGGCGGGCGGCTCCACCATGTGAAAGCGTACATCCAGCGAGGCAAAGTAGCTGATTTATTTCTACAGTGTCTGCAAACAGTTCGCTGACATGGCTACTTGGCATACATGTGGGATAGTTGTTGCTACAAAAGATGAGACAATAAATTAAAGAAAGTTTTTGCCATTAGTAAGAGCCATTTTGAAAGGCTTTAAATATTACATTTAATTATTTACTGGCCTTGCGCTCAACGGATCAGACTTGCACACTCACACAGGTTTGCGGCTGATTTTTATTTATTCGTTCCTCGTTGGAGTTCTTATTATAATCGTGTCCGTCTTTACTTCCATCGAAATCAGCGAGAATCATCTCTCTTTAATAAACTCATGTTAAAACGCCCCGATGGCGCTGCTGATTAAGATGGAAACAAACGAGGGAAGGGGATATCTTGCTTGGCATTTTAAGCGGGGCTATCAAAATGAAGAGAGCGAAAGTCGATTTAGTAGGAAACTTGTCGGAAACTTGGAAGAGTGGTCGGTATGACGTTGGTTTTAGGCAACGCTACGTTTTGTACACATAAATGTTCAATCGGCCGGCTCCTGCTTAACCGCTCTATCCGTTTACCGGTATGAAGCAGAGTTATGTAGATTGATGGGAGGATAATGTGAGTAAGATAAAGTAATAACATCAGCCATGTTCTCAATTTTGTAAATTTTGTAATTTAAAACCGGTTTTAGTACTAGAGATTAACCTTAAGCTGGAAATGGAATTGAGAACACGGCTTTTTGGTATCGTCTGTTGCGACTGCTATCCCATCGCACACTAAGCTTTACTATTTGCGAATATTTATTAAAATGGTTCCAGATTGATTTCGATAGTTCTAATCATATTTTGTCCATTACACTAGTTTACAAAATAATTAAAATTTTGCGATCCCGAACGTTTGGTAGCAATTTCTTATGTAAGTCCCCCCGCTGAGTCCAAAAATCCATATCACGATTTTTTTAGTGGGGCCGTTTTCGAGAAACCGCGGAAAAGCTAGATTTCTGATTCTGAAAAAAGTACCTTTAGAAAAATGTGTATATCTTTAGTATCGGTTCATTCATTCGGATCATTCAATTGGAAGGTAATTGAACGCCCTATCATTCATTCATACACCACTTCTTAATCCGGTGCTTGACTTCGGCGTTATAATGGCTTTTATTGGCAAGTTTGCATTAAATTGATCATTTTTTTAAAAAAAGCTAGATTTTATGAGCGATTTTCACCACGAAAAAATTGTGTAAAATTTATTTTAATGCTGGTCACCAAAGATTTAGCTATTTAAAATACAACGCCACATAATTCATTCAAATCCGTTGAAGAATATAGAAGTTATTGGCATTAAAGTAAAAAATTTAGGTTTCAAGTTCTTGGAAATTGACTTAGTTTGATTGTTTTTGTGTTCGTCGTTTGGACTCAGCGAAGGGATTTACATATGAAATGACTGTCAGATAGTCGGGATCGGAAATGCTGTAAACTAGTGTTATCATTAAGGGCCGTTTTCTTTTGTTCCTGTTTCTGCTCTAATCTAAATCCACCTAGACTTTGACAATTGGTTGTCACATGTAGGTTGATTATCAATTTCGGCATTTGCTCAACGGTCACACAGGTAGGGCTAATATGAGGTTGGCAGCACCTCTGCACTCGCCTGTTTATTGTTATGTCTATTTCGCCTCAAGAGAACAAGGTTTTTATTTGAAAACACTTGTTACTATGATGGAAGATTAAGCAATTCACTCAGGCAAATAATTTAGACGAATTTAGATGAAAATTTGGCCAGATTGGAGAACTTCCCGATTATATTCGATATAGTTATTTACTTATAAATCCATAGTTTAAGTTTTAAAACCTGTAAAATCTTCAATTGAGGTTTTTTTAATAAAAATTTGGCCAGATTATTTGCCTGTGTGATCTTAGCTTAAGCAATGAACTGTGGAATTAGTAAGCGCATCTGTCTCGTCAGCAATGTCTGCAGGTGTCCTGTATACAAATGGCATATCCATTATTTTTCATTTTTGGTTAACTATTAACAATTCAGACATATCTGTTTTTAACAGCAGTTCTTTTTAGTTTTCAAATATTAGTGTGACCATATGCGCGCAAACATAAAAAGACATAAGTTGCATTAACATTTACATTAGGGTGGAGTGAAACAGGCAAAAAAATAAACAACATTTTGTTTTTAAAAAAAACAGAGTTTTACGAATTTATCTTGAGTTAGCGCATGAGCGGCTTTGATTGTTATATCATTCCCAAAAAGTTTTTGTTTTTTGTTCAAGGCTATAGGCGTCCGCACTCCGAAAAATTTATTTCGTGACAGTATTTCATATAATTATGAACACTTTTGCTTTGCGTTGATGTTCATGCGTTTTTAGAAAGCATTTATATTTATCTGAAATACTGTAACAAAATAAATTTTGCGGAGTGCTGGATATAGGACTGAAGTGCAAAATCTGTTGAGGGAAAGATCGAAGTGTTTTTCTGAAAAGCAAAACAAAAGTTGGTGTCTTTTAATTAGATCTTTGTTCTTTTTGAGGTGTACCTCAAGAATGCGACGCCCTAGGAGCTCGCAACGTTAGACTTTGTATTCTCCATGTTCACCGTTTTTTAAGATTGTATTTTTATTATTATTATTTTATAGCTTGGATATTTGAAAATATCGCCCGAAAAGGATTTTTGAAATTCGAAATACTTTATAAGATAGTGTATATCTATATATATAAATCTGTACGCCCGACTGACATATTATCAACCCACAGCCTAAACGGCTTATCCTACAGGTCTGATATTTGGCATAGACCTTCGTTTAGTTATGCAGGCGCTCACTAAGAAAGAAAATTTGGAAAATTTTCTCTGCAGTGTGTGAAAAGGCCAATTAAATGTTTGTTTGAACATAACGGTTGTTGCGCTCAGGCAATGTTGTGGAATTGATTTGCTGAGAGCGCTGGAGAGAGAGAGTGAGAGCGTGCTGTGCGTGTGTGAGTGTGTTCTTTCTTTTTTACAAATAACAACCAAAAATCAAATAGCGAACAGCCTCATCCGATTGAATTGAATCTTATGGCACTTGAAAACACATCGATAGCTTTATCAATATGTTGACCGTATTTAACAAAAAAGTAGTTAAAATTTCACAAAGCTAAAAGCCAAAAAATCTATCATTGCTGTGAACTGTCTCTGATGTTATTAGTGGTGGTACGTGATCTCAACGATATTATCAGGATAGTGATGGCACAGTGTTGCCAAAACAGCTTATTTTTCAATTTAGCCTTTGCAGATCAAAAATTAGAGGGCAGCTGGATTTGTGACCTTTTTTAAAAAATATATTTTTGATTCTGCTTTTAAAAAGAAAAGTAAAATTTTCATCTTATTTTTCTATTTTGAGGAAATGAAGTTCCCTGTTTTGGTTGCCGCATAATAAAGACACATAGGTACACATGTTCAAATAGTTACATACTCTCATACTGTGTTGATTTAAAACTCCAAACACCAGCTTGTCTAGTTTTACAAATTAAAGAAATCCGCTCGATGTGTCGTCTGTACTCGTTCGTCTTTAATCATCTTCTTCTTCAATTACATATCGATTCATATCGACTATCAGCGGTCGACAATGGTATGACCGTTTTACATTTTGTTAACAATTTAACTTCAATCGTTATATTAGGAACAATGGGAAAGAAATATAAGTAATATTCAAATATAAGCAAATAAATGGCGCGAACATACTCCCCGCCTTGGAAGCTCCTTCCAACAGTCAGGCAAACTCTTTCTAGTTCTCTACTGGCAGAGGACAGATCCGGTGTACGTTCCGCTTTAGGTGGCCCGTCTTCGTTTTAAGTGTTACCACACGAACCGCGCCATCAGTCCCAGGATGTAGCTCAGAAACTCGTCCAAGCAACCATTGGCCAGGCGGTGAATTGTCCTCAGCAATTAGGACCAGTGTACCCAGTTGTATGTTGGTTGTAGCAGACCTCCACTTAGTGCGCTGCTGCATCAAAGTCAGGTATTCGGCGGACCATCGACGCCAAAACATGTTGTGCACTACCAAAATGCGCTTCCAGTGCTCCGTCATGGACAGCTTGACTAAGCCATCATTAAAAGGTTCCACTAACGAATTTAGTGGTCTGCCGACCAGAAAGTGGCCAGGCGTTAGTGCTTCTAAGTCATTCGGATCCGATGACAATGGATACAGGGGCCTAGAATTCATCACAGCTTCCACCTGCGCGATCGCAGTCGAGAGGTCTTCGTAGTTTAGGGCAGTGCTATTAGCACACTTGATCAGCAACTGCTTGGCGACTTTCACGGCGCTCTCCCACAATCCTCCGAAGTGGGGGGAGCGCGGAGGGATGAAGTGAAAGTTGACTCCTCGCTGACTGCACTCGTCTGCAATAAGGTCTTGGCTCGATCTGTCAAAGGATCTGTTCAGCTCACGGGAGGCGCCCACAAAGTTTGTGGCGTTGTCACAATATAGATCCGAGCTCAAACCACGACGTGCAAAGAAACGTTTGAGAGCAGCAATGAACGCGTTTGCGCTCAGGTCGGAAACAATTTCCAAATGACAAGCCTTTGTCAGAAAGCACACAAATGTGCATAAATACACCTTGACTGGGCGTTTTCCTCGCATATTGAAATGCATCCAGATAGGTCCAGCAAAGTCCAGACCTGCACGCTCAAACGGGTGATTACTTCCGCGCACTCGACTTGCTGGCAGTGATCCCATAAGTTGGCTACCCAAGACAGGTCGAAGGCGAAAGCACACCACGCAGCTTCGTACTGTTTTGCGAGCCAGTTTCCTGCAGTTGACTATCCAATATTTCTGCCGCAAAAAGGCACATAACGATTGTACCCCGGCATGCAAATTTTTTCGATGTGTATGAGAAATTAGTGCGTTTACTACTATATGGTTGCTTGGCAATAAAATGGGATGCCTTATGTCAAATGGTAATTCGGCCTTTGATAACCTCCCACCTACACGAATTATAGCAATCCCCTCTTCCGTCTCTATGAAAGGATTCAAGCACTGTATTTTTGCCGACTTTATGAGTTTTTTATTCTGCAAGCTAGTGAACTCCTCATCCAACTTCAAATGTTGCAAATTCGCTACTATATAACGTAATCCGCCGGCCATTTCAACCGCGGTTAGATTTCGACGCTCAGCCAACTCTGTCTTAATAATTGATCTACGCCAACGGTAGATATAACTGAACACATGTTGCAGTTTTAAAAAATCATGCGCAAACTTGCATTTCCCTATCAGATCGGAAACTCCATTAGTCCCTGGATTGCTGACTGCTAATGTAAACGTGTTCTTTCGTTCTTCAGGAACCGTTTCTACACCTTCGCTTTTCTGGAAATTAGCCCAATCGTCACCAATGTTCATTAGAAAGTCGGGGCCATGCCACCATAGATTCGATGTGCTTAAGTCAGTCGCATATAACCCCCTAGATACAATATCGGCCGGATTAGCCTTCGACTCGACTTTAAACCAATCTTGAATTCTGGACAATTCTTGGATTTGTGCCACTCTGTTGGCCACAAAAGTACTCCATCGACTGGCATGTGAAGAAAGCCAACTGAGAACGATTGTTGAATCGGTAAAATATCTAACCTGCTTGACCTTTAAATGCAGACAAGTGCGAACCTTGTCCATTAATTTCGTTACAAGCAAAGCTCCTTGCAGCTCTAAACGAGGCAAAGATGTCACTCTAACAGGAGCGACCTTTGATTTTGCAGCTACTAGGCTCACTGAAATTACACCTTCTTTATCTCTTACTCGAGCATAGATTACTCCACCGTAAGCCCTATTAGAAGCGTCCGAGAATCCAAAAAGTTCCAATGTTTCTGGCTCGGCAGTCACTGGAACTACCGATCTGGGCAACGAACACTGATTTATTAATTTCAGTTCTTCCCGATACTTACGCCATTGAACTGCGTAACTTGTTGGCAGCTCCTCGTCCCATTCGTGTTTCAGTAGCCACAATTCTTGAACAAAGATTTTTCCCAAAATCAATATGGGACTCAAAAACCCCAACGGGTCGAATATTTGGGCAAGTTCTGACAGTACTGCTCGCTTTGTTAAAGTTGCTGAGCATTTTATATTGTACGAGAATTGAAATTCGTCCGTTTGACTCATCCAAAATATTCCCAAAGTCTTAGCCGCATCTTCTGTTTTTAGCCTCAAAGGCTCTGTATCAGCTGCGTCACTAAGCACTTGTTGGCAACTGCTGCGCCATTTGTGCAGCTCAAATCTACCACGTCTTAGAAGTTCCGTCACTTCTTCTTTTAATCTTGCAAGTACCTCTACTGAGTCAGCGCCGCATAGCATATCGTCCATATAGAAACTCTGTTTCACTGCTGCAAACGCCAGAGGGAACTCTTTGGCATGCGTTTCCGCCAAGTACAACAAACAGCGTACTGCTAAGAACGGGGCGGAATTAGTTCCATAAGTGACCGTTTTCAAACGCAACACTTGTATTGGATCAGATACACTTCGACGCCACAAGATGCACTGAAAATTGCGATGTTCTTCTATGACCAAAACCTGTCTATACATTTTGGTGATATCTGCGGTAATCGCATACTTGTAAAATCGAAAGCGAACTAACGTTTCGAACAAGTCTGGTTGCAATGTTGCTCCAACGAGCATAGTATCATTAAGAGATAAACCATTGCTAGACTTACAGGATGCATCAAATACGACCCTTAATCTGGTCGTCAAGCTTTCCGGTCGCATAACTGGATGATGGGGCATGAAGTATTCAACCTCATGCACTTTAGCTTGATCCACTACCTCCAAATGCCCTAACTCTTCATATTCCGTAAGGAATTCTGTGTATTGCTCTTTCAGAGTCTGATCGCGATTCAACTTTCTCTCTAAATTAAGGAATCGCGTCAATGCGATTTGGTAAGTGTCGCCAAGAACCTTGGTAGGCTCCTTAAAGGGGAGTGCAACGATCAGCTGGCCAGATTCAGCCTGCCTAACATTTAATGAGAAACTTTGTTCGCATTGCTTCTCTTCCTCGGTTAAACTCTTGGCTGGCTCAGGAACTTCCTCGCATTTCCAAAACCGCTGCACAAGCTCATGCAACTCATCAACCTTTGGTTCAACTTCATTGACTAAAAGCGAAACGCTAGATGTGGAAGTGACCTCGCCTACAACAACCCAACCCAAGAGTGACTTTTGTAGCCTTGGCAAATTAGGCCCAAGTTTTATTTGACCAGCTACAAATAATTTGAAAAACAAAGAGACTCCTAACAACATGTCAATTTTTCGACTGGAGTTAAATGCTGGATCTGCAAGCCTTACTCCTTTAGGCGGATGCCAATTTGATCCCAGCCCTGAGCTACTTGGCTTGTACTGAGTGATCTCCGACAACACACAAAAATGATCCGTAACAGCGAATCTAGTCAATCTAGATTTAAATGTAGCCTGCACTTCACCTACAATTTCAGACATTGTATTGCCTATTCCGCTTAATCGCATAGACGTATCTTGCATCTCCAGTCCCAACACTGCTACTAACGCAGAGGTCAGGAAGTTTAGCTGGCTGCCAGAGTCTAAAACGCATCTACAATTATGGTAGCCTCCATCTTTATCCCTGATTAATACCACTGCAGTTGCTAAATAACTCATAGATGCTCTAGAGAGCAACGAGCTATGCACCGTGCTCGGCTGCTGCTGCCCGGGGACCATAGGCGTTGAGTTATGAACACCGTTGGTAACATCCCAATGAAGCAACTCATGATGAGGCTTGCTACATAGTTTACAGCGTGGACCATTACAATTCTTAGTTGTATGTTTCTTGCTAAAACATGTGAAACACAACATGTGCTTCTTCACCACTTGGTACCTCTGTACCGGTGACAATTCACAAAATTTTGGACACACCTGCAATCTGTGAGTCCCAGAACAACTATAACAAGAGTTGTTGTGATTGCTGCCTACTGCTGCAGCTAAACTTGCCTTTTTTGAATCGTTTTTTCCATTCGAGCGAACTCCATTTGTCCGCCTAACATCTCGATTTGCCAAATTTATTCCTCTTTTTGTCAAATACTGAGAAAGCAACGGCCATGAGGGCAATGTCAAACAGTCCCAATCATTTTCCCACCTTTCTACAGTCTCATCGTCGAGTTTTGATCGAACTAAATGGAATATGAACGCATCCAAGATCACCTTGTCTTCGCCTAAAGACCTCAGCGCTGCTAGTTGAGCATTCACACTGTCCACCAGCACTCTTAACGCGTCTGAGTCTGCATGTTTCAGTCGCTTTACATTAAACAACTCGTTTATATGAGATTGTAATATAATAGAATTATTTTCAAAACGAGCCTGAAGCAGTTTTAAGGCCAGTTTGTAGTTAGCTTCTGATAATTCCAAGCACTCAATAGTGCCTAAAGGAACAGGACCTAAAGATGATTTCAAATGCATAAACTTGGCCAAGTCATTAAGCTCGCTGTCGTTATCAATGAGCGTACAAAACATGCTATACCAACTGGTCCATTCTGTGAACTTTCCAGAAAATTCAGGAATCTTTAGAGTGGGAAGTTTTGATGAGCGAACCACCTGCGAGCTGTTTAATGTGTCATTTGCATTTGACTGTCGCCGACCTGTACTGCCAATGCTACTCAAGAGCTTGGCCTTTATCTCACAATAAAGTTCCTCAATTGCCTGACGGCTTTCATACTCGCTCGCGTCATCACTATCTTGTTCGATCTTCGCTTGAATGTTACAAAACTGGCTATAATTAGATTCAATTAGGCTTAGGCGTGCTTCCAACTCTGCATTTGTCATGGCGGCGCAATGTTTGGTAATATAACTTTTATTACGGCTAAAGGAGTTCACTAAGCCCGCTCGTGCGCTGAGCATCTCAGACTCTTTCCCCTTTTTAGGTGCCATTTTGTTACTTGTTAACCGACTTTAATTTGTACGGCAGTCCTGGCAAACCAATGCTTGTAATCTTTCACCTCTAGTTATAAATCATAAACTCGCTGCAACTAATTACTTCTCCCAGAGTCGAGCACTATGAGGTTGCACTGTACTGTCAATGCACCTTGTTAATCTTATATAACCAGCCAATTCAATTCAGTTTCAATTGTAATAGCCCTTGATCGGCAATCAAATTATTCTTTGTTTCTTTTAAATTCCTTGCGCAGCCGTATTATTTTGTAACACCAATTGTGTTACCGAGCTTTAACTATCCAGCCAACAACCATATGTGTACGCCTATGTACATACGTTCATACCTATGTACATATGTACACGCAAATTCTGGATACAGCTTAAGCGAAAATGCGTGCGCAAGAGATTTAAATTCAAAGTCAAGTCAATGTCAGTCAAGTGGTCCACTGCGTTTGCGTTGTCGAATGTATGTAAGTCTGTATAATGGTGAGCGCACACAATTGCATTCCAATTCGGCACACGTGGTTCTATGTATGTATGTTTGTACCCACAACTGCAACTCTTTTACTGCAAGTATGTATGTCAATTTACCGCTGTTCTTGTATGTGCATTTATCTGTATGTACCGGTACTTCAGTTCTACTTCTAACACGTGTGGCCAATTTATTATACAGACACAATCAATGACCTGACTACCACTTGACACTTTCAACCTTTTTAATATGTCTTTAGTTCACACAATTCGAATTTAATATTTAACATGCCTGCAAGAAATATCAAATTTATCAAGCAGTTAAGACTCACAATTCAATACCAAAGCTGCTGCCGCAATCGCCGATCAGCCAATCCTCTGGGTGAACTAAAGATGAGCTCCAGTGTTGAGCTCCAGCCCAGCAGTGCCTCTGGGTAAATCAAAGATGAACTCCAGTCTTGAGCTCCAACCCAGCAGTCTTCTGGGGAATTAAAGATGAGCTCCAAATGAGCTCCAACCCAGCAGTGCTTCTGGGGAATTTAAGATGAACTCCAAATGAGTTCCAGCCGGATAATATAGAACCTTTTCCAATAAGTCCCTGCTCGGGCGCCAAAATGATCGAGCCAAACTCCAAACACCAGCTTGTCTAGTTTTACAAATTAAAGAAATCCGCTCGATGTGTCGTCTGTACTCGTTCGTCTTTAATCATCTTCTTCTTCAATTACATATCGATTCATATCGACTATCAGCGGTCGACAATGGTATGACCGTTTTACATTTTGTTAACAATTTAACTTCAATCGTTATATTAGGAACAATGGGAAAGAAATATAAGTAATATTCAAATATAAGCAAATAAATGGCGCGAAAAACCATACTAAGAAAATCATTCTTCGCACATACAGAAAATATTTTGTTACAAGTATATTACAAGATGTTGCATATCACATAAGGGACCTAGATTTTCGAAAGATATTAATGGAGCGAAAGCAGGAAAGGGAGGGAAAGCTCATGCCTCGAACTATTATAATCATATATATAGATTGGGGAAAAAAAATTACAGAAATTAAAATGACAATGAAATGTAATAACAAGGATAGGGAGGACTTGATTTCATCATCAACTAGCTAACTGAAACTTAAAAAGTTTCTTCGCCACACCCAAACTGTGGAGAAATGTGTTAAGCTTTTGTCAGAAACTTTTTGTCTGTCTGTGGACCAAAAGCTATGAACGGATTAATCGGTTAAAAACAAGGCAAGAAATACCCTTTTTTCAATACCAAAAATTAATTTTTAAAACCATAAATAGATTGAAGAAATGTCTAGCTTTAAGTATTTTTTCAAATCTCGTATTTTAAATCTTTAATTATATGCTAAGCATACCGAAATAAGATGTTAAAATATATAATATGATTTGAAAATTTTATTTTTTAAAAAAACCACTGCGCTAACTGAAGATATTGGTTTAGAAAGCTAAAATTTTTTACTAATGCATGTTCGATTATGGGTCATCAATAAGTAACCTAGAAGAAACGATCTAAAAATAAATGTTTCACTCCACCCTAATGTACTTGGTTTTGAAATCAATGAGGATAAAGTTGAGGGCTACAAAATCCACCAGGATCGTTAATGCAGTAATTCCACTTGGCAAATACTGCAACATGAGAAAAGGTCTAAGGTCAAAGGTTATTATGTTTTCATATTAGGTTTCTTTCTTAGGTTACGCATCAACCGCTTCAAGTAAATAAGAAAAAACAAAAACAAATATGGTCATAGCGTAATGACTTAGCTTACAAAAACACAGCCTTCATTTTAAAAATATTTTCACTTGGTTCCCAAACTGTTCGCACGCACTGTACTTGCCTGCAGTAAGCAGCTAGTTTACTTCGCAAAACGACAAATTTCCAGCGAAAAAAATACATCCCCACAAAACCGAAAAGCTCAACTGGCTGGTCCTCTACATCGTCGACCGTATGCAGATTAGGCAAAAATAATTTATGAAGCTCAGCCAAGCGCAACTCAGTGTACTCACCCCCCCGCTCAGGCCACAGATCCTTGAGTGCAGTTCAGTATAGTGATATGGGCAAACACTTTCAGGCGGCATTTATCAAAGCTAGTTACCGGAAAATTGTAAGCCGCACACACAAAGATGATATCTAATTTTTGTCGACATATTTGGTCAAATTTTTATTGCACATTTTGCCTAGTTCATCACGAACAATGTGCGAACCGCATTAAATATGCAGCGGTTTTAAGCACAGACACAGACGACGTTGAACATCTGCCTGCTATCAGTGCGGGTTGACAATAAAAACAATTTGGGTCGCATGCTTGCGGCACATTGATTAACTCTTTGCGGCATTGGTATCCAGCTCTCTCATTATGATAATCATTTTCCATAATTGTTAAAAATAAAGCATATTTTCATTTCATTCAGGGTGGTGTGTTTGACCTACATGAGTGTCGTTTTTATGAAATGCCTTTAATTTAAATCAGAATGAACATAAATTTGCACAATTGTTGATTATTTGATGAGGAGGAATTGAATTAATATATTTACGCTCTAAGCTTTAAATCGTCAGCTAAATTGGCCTATCGTTAGAATAGAGAATGTTTATGTTATTAACTGTATCTAGTTTTTTATACAAAGCATTTAGTTCAACGTTTTTAGAACAATGCTTTACATAGCGAAATTAACGGAGTGAGAAATTAAAACAAACTTGTATAGATCGAACCTACATATTAAACGGAAAAACTTCTTGCTATTAAAATGTTCAAACGAATAAATAGAGAAGAATATACAGGTACAAGTTCTAATTTTGTTTTGCCACCGAAACATAAATGTCAATCCTTTTTGTAGCCCTGTAGCAAACTAACGTTGAACTGAAGCACTGCCTGCGACTTCAGCTCTGACAATCAATGTGACATGATTTCGCCAATAAATCGGCTTGTATGCACGTGAGTTGCCGAATGTATTTGGCCCCAGAAGATATGGCTGGCGAAGTCTGCCTTTAAATTGAAGCCATTCAACCACTTGAAAGCTTTTTTACATTATTTATTCAGAGTCTAAAAGTATCGGAGCACTCTTTTTAATAAACGAAACTTTTTATTTTTCCCATATTGTGGCGACATACTTTGGTTTTTCATTCTGATATAAAATAATTATTTATTTTTTAATCAATCCTCCGAGAATCATTTATGCATTAGATTGACATATTTTGAATTAATTTAATTAATTCAAATTCCGTTTCCAAAACCGATTTATTTACAAAATACAGATTTAATTTCGATTTAATTCAATTAAAAACAAGTAGGTTAGTCGGTCATGCCGGCTGTAATATCTCTTTACCCCATATTTTGTATGTGTCTGATCAATTTTAGTTAGAGTCCCATTATAATTATGTATTTATTTTCCTTATAACTCGGCTATCGATCATCCGATCTTTATGTATTATTCGTCAAATCGATAAATAATACTGATTACTAAATGTGCGTAGAAGGTATAAACCATTTATCTACTAAGCTGTGGGAGATGTGAAGTTTTATCCAAATTGCACGGGCGGGAGGCCGCGTGGCAAAAATGGAAAATAGCCCGATAAGGAAAGGGATGCGGCCTAAAGTCTGGGACTTCAAAATTTCCTTTATAGTTGGATAGATTTGAAAACAAACTGATCTGGCCCAATGTTGGGTGTTTTTTTTATAAGCTTTCGCTTATTCTTTTTTTTTTATTATTAATTCGTTTCATACAAGTTTTCTAATTTACTTGAATTTAAACAAAATCAACGAGCTGAGTCGATTAAGCTTTGTCCGTCCGTCTGTCTGTTTCTACGCGAACTAGTCCCTCAGTTTTGGAGCTATCGAGCTAAAACTTTGCACAGAGTCTTCTTTTTACTGCACGCTGCTAATATGTTGGAACCGACCGGATCGGATGGCTTCTTGTAGTTGCCATACAAATGTTCATTCGAAAAATGTGTTTTAGGGGGAAAAACTGGTTTGTTCTCATTATTATCGCTCTCAAACACGGTCATGGGTAATATTGAATGTTTTTAAGCTGATTTGGCGAAGTTTGGTCGAAGTCGCTAACCGTTGTGACAAGCTATTTCAAGTGTATCAAAACTTCGGTACAGACGAAGTTAGCTTTGCCTTTCTCGTTTTTTTTAATGTCAAATAAATTTTTATTGAGTTCAACTTGGCGAGATTCACAGTAGGATCGTTACAAGTAAGAGTGATCGCTAACAGATCAATGTTTCAGCAATATATTGGGCGTATTCAGCAGATAATTCCGATTTAGGAATTGTGATTTATGATTGCCGATTTTACCTGCTGAATACAGTGATTGCCGATTGGGATTGGGAACTTTGACAATCATGTTTGTTGAAAAGAAATCGAACAAAACGTACGATTGGTTAACGATTGCTGGGTCAGCCTACCTTTGTACAGACATTCATATGAAATTATCTATTTAACCAATCCATAAATATTGGAGATTTTGTGTGAGTGTTTTGCATTGATGAAAAGTACTAAGGCCACAGAAAATCTTAAAGTATGTAATCAATTCCATTCAGCAGAGACTCATCAGCAATCGCAAATCGTAAATCGGTAATCGCTAATCGGAATTATCTGCTGAATACGCCCATTAACCGACTTAAGTTATTCAGTCGAAAACGCTACATCTCAGCACTCATCTTATTGCCAATTACGCAAGAGGCCCTTCATTATTAATTTGGTTAACATCTAATTTTTCGAATGCTTAAGATGCCAAAAAAAACAAGAACCTAAATAGAATGTCTTATCGAAACATTATTATCGGTGGTAATTGTCTATTATACGTCCTTCATCTCCAAAAATTCCGAAATTAATTTTCCTCGATGGGCCACGAGTTATAATTAATTTACGTGCAGAAATTAATTGGCGGTCATCCATGGTTTCTTTTAAAATGAATTTTGAAATTTGCTGTTTTTGCACCGAAATTATGCATGTGCTTTTCTTCAAATATCAAATAAATAATAAAAAATAATAAATTTGTCAACAACTCACACCTATAATTTAACTGCAATGACATTTTAAAGTTTAAAAGCAGACCAATATCGAAGTATTTGTCCTATTCAGTTGAAGTGGATGAGGCTCTGAACTTTTTTCACACCACCCATTAGAGCAGAGTTCCCCAGCTATAGCCCCTGGGGCACACCGAGTGCTTGCCGAAGTCATGCTTCACTGTGTTTTAGAAAGAGACACAGTCACATTTTAGCGCTCTCTTCTTGGGGAACCCTGCATTAGATGTAAAGTTGAAGGCGCGTTTACATCCACCTCCTATAAATTAATATTTTGAAAAACAAAAATTTCGCCTGCGGCGCTAATTTCTACAAATTTGTCAACTCACGCGGCTCCCGTTCGATGCCACCAAACACCCATTGGCCTTCCACTTTTCTTCCACAATTGAACTTCCTTTTGCCAACTTTGGACTCGTTAATTTCAATAACTTTACCAGGTCCTCCAATGATGGAACGGCTGTTATTTACACTACAGTCAATAAATACTTCCCTCAGGAAACTTTTCCAGTCAACAATAGATTGACGGGACCACCCCATTTCGGCCTCGGTTTCGCCTCTCAGTTTGACCACATCACACATAACAAATTTGCAAATTTCAAGTATAGAAAATTTTGTACCAGCAAAATAAGTGTTTTTGCGAACACTTTCTACAAAATTGCACTGTACTTTTTGTTTTTTCTTCTTATTGTCCATTTGCACTTCGGAATGGCGACGAAATTCGGTCCTCGAACCTTTAGACGAAATTTTGCAAAGGAATTTTTGGAGAAGAAGGACATATAATAGACAATTACCTTAGAAGAAATTTTGCACACTTCACCACATTTCGGAAAGATGATTTCCTTTAAAATGGCATTATGACTAATAAGGAAGTCAATGACATCGGCCTCCGACATCGACAAAAACTTCGAAATTGTAGTTTCACAACCCGCGCAAGCCATATTAATCACAATTTTTAAACAAACGTACTCGCAGAAGAATTGAACACAACAAATTTGTTCACAAATTTCATATTTATTTTTAATAAACATGCATAATCTCGGTGCAAAAACAGCAAATTTCAGAATTAATTTTAAAAGAAACCATGGATGACCGCCAATTAATTTTTGCACGTAAATTCTTCATAATTCGCGGTCCATCGAGGAAAAATTATTTCGAAATTTTTGGAGAGGAAGGACGTATATAAGGACGTAGACAATTACCTTATCGGTATGTACCGGGGCAGGCATCGTACCCCAAATTCTATTCGATGGACTCCCCGGTTATTAGACAATCTGTATTCTTAAAAATTTACAGAAATGTTTGAAGATTATATATACTAAAAATAAAGCAACGAAAATGGTTCTATCAAACTGTGAGGGTTGCCGTTTTCCAAAATAACTTGTATTTTTATCTTTAATTAGAATTTATACTATTATATAGGTATATCACCTACCGAAATTGTCAGGGAAAGCTGAAGCAAGTACTCTTTCATATTAACGGTGCATATCCAGATTTCTATATGTTATTCTTTTTTTTTTTTTTGATTCCAAATAAAAAACATAGGTCGCTATCCATAACAACATAACATATATTCTTTTAAATTTTTGAAAACTAACACGAATTGGCTATGCTCCTCTTCATTTCCATTTCAACAACAATAACATTTTTTTATTTATTACAGTTAGCGCCGATTTCTCTTCTTCCAGATAGCTGCTATGTGTCAGATAAACTTACAATTTCCTCCGTTATTTGTTTTTATGTGTCAGATAGCTCTATGTGGAAGTTGTGTAATCGCCCTCACTCTGTTAATTAAGTCTTCAAATTTTCCATTGACTTTTCTATATAATTCTCATCCCTGCACTAAAACCTGATACTTTGAATTATATGCAGTCTCTCTCATTAGCAAGTTGAATAATTTGGCCGCAAAATGCGCAATACAAGGCAAACATTTGGTCCATGCACATCGTTAAATTCTCACGCCTGACAGGCGAGAACCCAGCAGACAAACCCAAACCACGAACTCAACCGAAATGTATGTCATTTCATTTAATTTAACTTTAAAAGCAAAAAGGGGAAAAATATCAAAAATGGCGTTTAAATGGGGCGCAGCTATAAATGCCTTGCAGGCGGCATAATGCATCCTCCCATCCTGTAGCCTGCATCCTGGCATTAATAAATAGTTGCAATCAACATTAAAAGGCCCAGCTAAATGCGCCAAAAACATTTGGCTTGGCATGACGAATATGTGTGGCGGCTAAATAAGAGCTGCGGCAGAATCTGGGAAATTTATTAACGCGCTTTAGCGCGCCCCGAAAAAGGAATGAAATTGTGTTTGGCCCGGTCTCGGCATATATAACATAATTAATAGGCCAAATGCGGGGCCATAAATTATTTGTTGCTCTCCCCCCGAAAAGGAAATTGATGAAACACCCGGTCAGGCTGCAGTTACTTAGCTAATTAGGAGTTGCCCTGGCCAAGTCAATGCATTAGATAGAAATTAGTTGCCTCAGCTTTAGACATAATTTGTATATTCTCCGAGAAAGCTAATCAATGGAATGGTCTTCAGGTAGAAGTGGGCCCACAGCCAATTGAGAATTGAGAAGCTGCTAATGAGCACTCGAGCAAGGTCCGCAGGCAACAATGCAATTAAAAATGAAATTGCCCAGGATTTGCATTCATCATAAAATCTGAAGAACAAGGATTGAATGAAACAGAAGTTTATGGCTTCGATAAAGGGAAGTGAATTGGTTTGAAATTGAAATGAATACGAAATGATGTCAGTTGAGATGGGGATTGGATGAGAGCGCCAGCTCTTATTAAGGGTGTTTAAGGGCAGAGACTTGGCATAGATATAGAAGCATTGCTTGGGGCGGACTTAAACGCTGAGCGGGACCTATTTTAAATTGAAAAAATTTAGTGGGGACGGGCCTTGGAAAGTTTCATTTCAATTCGTACCAGTTAAAGTGTCTGAAAACTGCCATTCGCCTGTATCCATAATCTCTGCGACATATTTCATCCATTTTAAATCTACCCGAAACGCAGGCATGACTTTGAACTAATTACTGTTGCCAAAAAGTGCCAGCGCATGGCAGTAGCCAAAATTCCCAGTTAGTGCTTAAAATCGTAAGCTCTTTCCAAACCAAACAGCTAACCCCGTCCCGGTTCCCCCATGTGTAGTATATGGCTACCAACCATATTGACAACAGCAGCAGCAGCAACAACAAAAATGATTGCGATTGCGGTGACAACAATAAAAGCCAATGGAGGCGTCATCGTCATTGTCGCTGTTGGGTAGCGAACTAACAAATGTCATACATGAGTGGGACGGTGCGGAGGAGAGCCTGGCCCAGCCTGCACATAAAAGCGCAGCAGTTGCAACCAACAACAAAACTAAGAGGAACCAAAACTATGGAAGCGTATTTGTCGGTTTGAAGTGCCACTTGGGAAATCATCTTTGTGTGCCTCCGACTCGGCATCGGCGTCGGCATCGGTTCTGCCTCCAACTCTGGCTCTGTGCAGCTGTAAATGAAAACGACCAGCACATTGACGTTGACTTTTGGGGGCAAGACAATGCTGTTCGACAATGAGGTTCAAAGGGTGCGCGGGCGTAGTGACGTAACCATAGAGATTTTGTGTGCCGCTAGAGCTGAGAATTGTACGTTTGAAAGTTAAAATGGAAAAAGAATGTTTGATAAATTCAAATGGGCTGTGAAAATTTAAGAAAAAGCAAGACAAAATTAGCAAATTGTTCAAAAAGAAAAAAATTAATTAAGAGAGAATTTTATGAGTTATTATTATGGACAAATTGCTTAAGCCAGAGATATGACATCAGTTTAGCTTAAACTGTGGAAAACAACAAAAATCCTGGTTTGAATGCAATTCTGCAGTCAGACTTATTGGCCTCTGTATTAGCAGTGGAGAGGAAATTCTCTTTACTAATACAGTAAGGCTAGTTGGGGACACACACACACAAAGGCTTCTAGCAGTAGAGGAGACTGGGCGGTTCCTTAACAAGCTGGACCTCGCATATGACCTCGAGACTGCTTAAACTTGCTACTTTGATTATTATAAAGCACGTTAAAACATTTACAAAATCTCAATTTTGACATAACTCGAGCTATGATGTTATTTCTCATTGCCACAAACAAAATACAACCCAAAATGTGTTATCTTTAATCCCAAAACTCGTGTCACTTGGCCATCTCTAGTCAGCCATCCAAGTTCCAAAAAACCCACCACATTTCGATTCTCAGTTTTGAAAATTTTTCGGCCGCATTTGGTAGTCAAATTTTGACCATCGAGAAATTGGGTGGAAAAAATTTAGGTCAGCTCTGATTAAGTGGAAGGGTACATCTGGACCATCATTGGAACGCAGAGCTAATCGGATTTTGCAGTTCGTAGTCAGTGAACGTGAAGCAATTGATGAGGGCAATTCAAATATGTGTGTGTGCGCATGGGAGAGAGAGATCGATGTTATGAAAAGGGAAACGGAAATGCGGCAAAAAAATTTACCTTAGCCCATATCAAGCAACAACAACAACTGCAATAGGCCCGAGAAGTGGCCAGCATTTTTCCTCACATTTAAGCTAACATCTCCCCCCTGATACCCCCTCTTCCCACAGTTGCTCTGGCCATTGCAGCGTTTCAAGGATTCACGTGGGCAACATTTGCTGCATGGCGAGGCGCTCAAGTATGGCGTCGATTTTGAGCCACAGCATTTCGAACAGGATGAACCAGTGCGTGTGATGACCAAAGAGCTGCATAGCGAATCGGAGCCTGCCAGGGAAACGGCGGATGTGCCACCTCATATGCCACATGCTCGATGGGAAACGGCAACCACTACGACGCTGGCAACACCTACTCTGAGCTTGGAAAGTGAAGGCTTTGTCTACCAATGGCAGCTGGGGGAATGGTCCAAGTGCTCACAGGAATGTGGAGCAGCTGGTAGCGGTTTGCAGGTGAGCGTAGTAAAAGTTTAAATCTTTCAGAGTTAAGAGTAGAATGGAGAAATGGTTGAGAGGAAATATGGAAAGCCTGAAAAGAAAATACTTTTCTCTTGTACTTTTTCAAGAGCTGAGCTGAGTTATTCTTTAATAAAGAATTTCAAAATTAAGCAAAATTGCAATAACATTTCTGTACAGAAATCTACCTCTTCATCTACCTCTTCAAGAAACATTCCCAATGAAATGTCCCCAAGCAGCAGGCGTTCCCCAATTTATACAATAATTAGCCAAATGCCCTGGCATCAGCCCAAAACTCGCTCCAGCAGCCGCCTCACAAAATCAAGTACAAGATTAAATATTTCAAGAGCCCGAATGTCCCAGCTCTTCCTTTTTTGCTCCTTATTTTATGTGCACAAATTTATTTCCTTTCCCCCAGCGTCGCACACTGAGCTGCCTGGCAAAATCCGTCTCCGACTCCAGCGACGAAAAAACGGTGGACATTTCAAAGTGCACAGCCCACGGCTTGGACAAGCCCGACACGTTCCAGAGCTGCGGCAATGAGCCCTGTCCGCACTGGACCAAGGGCGATTGGTCGCTATGCCAGCAATCCCGCTGCAATGGTCGGAATACGGCTGTGCAGCGTCGCGAGGTGAGCTGTCGCTATGCGAACGGCAGTTTGGGAAGCGCATGCGACGACTACGAGAAACCCGACGGACGTCAGAATTGCTACAATGAGCGCTGCAAGGGCGTCTGGCGTGTAGAACCTTGGTCCGAGGTGAGTTGTGTGCGGAATCCTGGTGCGCTTATTAAATCTATTATAAATTTATATATGCCCCCGCCTCTGTGGCTCTCTCTCGTTGCAGTGCAATGCTCCGTGTGGACGACAGGGCATCAAGTACCGCATACTGCAGTGTGTTTGGTATGGAAGCCGGAGGGCGGCGGGGAATGTGTGCAAACATCAGCCACGACCGGCGGTCATGAAGGTTTGCAAGAGTCCAGGCTGCCAGGCAAAGTGTGAGTGTTTATTAAGAGGGAATTGTCAAGAGAAAAATCTGTTACGAGGGAAAGGGGTGTCCCAGCAAAATTCTTTAAATTTTGGGCAAATTCTGAGATCATTCAAAATTGCATTACTAAAGTGGCATCAAAGTCAATCAGCTAAAATATAAATTAAGTATATGAGAAAAAAGTCCATACCTCTGAAACTCTTCGAATTTCCATTTACAGGATGATACATCAAATTCTTGGACACAAGATCAAGTTTTGAATAAATGAAGACAGAAAAAGTGTCCATTTCTCGGCAGTTAACTTTTGTTTGCTAATTTTCGGGATTTGGTAAGCCAAATAAAGCTAAACATTCGGACTTAAATTTTGTGAACAAGTCTTGAAAAGAAGTGGCCGAGCTTGTACAAAAAATACGGAGCCAAAGCATATGACGAAGTAAGCTAAATTACGTACTTGATGTACAGGGCCTAAAGGTGAAAAGTGAAAAAAATTGTATATTTTACTATTATCTATTTATAGAATTAGTTATTTTGAAGGTCTTGTTTACTGTCCATCCTAGGTGTACTATCGGGATATTTTTCAGTACAAAATAACCTCTCGACTTCCTCGCGCATGCGCCTTTCCTGCTCATTCTTTTTATACTCTGTACCGAAGGTACCACAACAACAACGTCCGTATGAACAAACAGATCTCAGAGTTGGTAAGAGATGGAGGTTTGACATGTATGAAACAAATGCTTCTTATACCTGCAGGCAGATCAAGTTTATTTTCAATTTTTGCCACGCCCCCTCCCGCCCCCGCAATTTTGAAAAAACGTCATATCTCCCACAGTTGTGAAGATAAATGATTCGTACCTTCTAGAGATAGTTAGTTATTAGCAATATGTATCGATTTGCCGAAGAAATGATAAAGATCGGATAAGCGGTCCTCAAGTTATGAGCAAATAAGTGAATCACCCCCGCCACCCCCCTCCCACCCTCTCATAACCAACTCCACACAATTTTAGAGAGAGAAAGAGAGAGAGAGAAAAGGAGAGAGAGAAACTTAGAAATGAGCGCAGCAGCAGGACTGCATTCAGCTACCACTCTAGGTACAGAGTATTTTATAGCCGGGCTTAACCGACTTTCTCACTTGTTTTCTCTAAAAAGGCGCTTCTCCTCATTCCTTTTCTCCCGGTATCGCTCCTTAAGAGCACTCGTTGCTCCCGACTGCAGAATTCTCCTGTAGGCTGCGTCTTTCTCTGCAGTAGCGCGGCGATACTCCTCATCGTACTAAAACCGCCTTCGAGGGGACTCGGAGTACCCGAGTATCTCCTTGGCAGCCGTACTCTTGGAGTGTGGTATACGATTCCACTGTTCGCATATATCGGAAGGGAATGGCGAGGTTTCTCTGAGCAGTTGGGCGAGTTTAGCTGTGTAGGCTTCTGAGGTCCCTTGTGATTGCAGCTTATCGACGTGTGCCAGAGCGTTAGGCATGTGCCACACTGAGCCCCGGGCGTACCTTGCCTGCAACAAGGCAATGATCCGAGTCTACTTTGGCTACTCGAATCGCGCGCACGTCTAGTACACTCGATGAGTGCCTTACGTCGATCACAACGTGATCAATCTGATTTCATGTTCGTTAATCAGGGGACTTCCAGGTCGCCTTATGGATGCTGAGATGTTCAAATCTGGTACTGGTCTGGTCTATTAGCGTCTCTCTGGTACCTGAGGTTGTTTCATGAATTCTAAATCTATCGACTGTCGAACCAAAAACTCTTTCTCTCCCGATTTTTGCGTTAAAATCGCCTAGCACTATCTTAGTGTCGTGATCGGGGAAGCACTCGTATAGTTGTTCTAGGCGCTCATAGAATTCGTCTTATGTCGAGGTGTCCTTGTGTTCTGTTGGGGCGTGAGCACTAATATTAAAATATTTTGTCTTAAGTCTGAGCGCGGCTAGCCGCTCGTCAACTGGTGTGAAGCTGATGACACAGTGGAGCAGTCTATCACTCACTGCAAAGCCGCACCCATCGTGCTTAACATGCCCCCTGTTGTAGATCTTCCAGGGGATAGTGTTTTCTGATCTGTTTGCTCTTTTGGTAGCGTTATTTACTTTCTCCCATATCCAATCCATCGCATTGCCTGAAGTGCGGTAACGTCCGATGATTATTTCTTGAGGACATTCACCAGATCGATATCAGCAACATCTCTGTTGGGGGTGCAGACAGTCCAGGTGCATAACCTCAAATCGTGGTCCTTAAATCGTTAATCGTCAGAGGGGTTGGGGGGGGGGGGCCGCTTTTTGTGGGGGAAAAAAAAATATCCGTATTCGTCTTAAATTAATACATAGTGGATTTCCTGAAGGTTATTTAGAATGTGGTTGTTATTTCCAACATGGGAAACGTTGCAAAATCTCTGCACATTATTTCGTGATAGCAAGTCAAAAAAAAATGCTCATCTTGAGTCCATTTTTTAAAGCTTAACTTGGAGTCTGTTTAAAGGGATGAAAGCGATCAGTGGTCTCCAATGGACGGAAAGTCAAAATAATGAAGCAGTTTTTAGACCTAGTGTTTGACTTAATCAAAGATGTTGATTCCATATATTCACACTATTTCATCGCTGCTTCTTTCTATCAAGCCCTATCCAATGTATTGATTATGTTATCAAGGGCGTATAAAGGGGGCGGTTGATTTGTAGTACATATGATTTGAAAATTTCTTACTGAAACAAATAGTAGGTCAACTGAACAATAATTAAAAAAATAACCATTTTCCATTATTAAATTACCAAAAATTTCTACCTTTGAGCAAATTCAAAAGTTGATTCTTTTCAGATATACCTTTTAATCAATACAGAATGAGTTATTTAATCTTTGTTACACAAATTTATAGTGAATCAATTATAAAAGAACAATTCACATTCAACACCAAATAATATTTTCACCGGTCATTCATCATAGTTCGCGATCCATCGTTTTCGCGATATTTCCGAATTTTGGGGTTTACTATACCATAGTGGATTTACTTTCGATTTTCTTAGGTCATAATGGCGTACAATGAGCAGCACCATCTCATGTTCTCTTTCTAAAGCTTAAGCATCTTTGCCACTGAAATCGAACGGATTGACTTCCACAGTTTAGGTTATGTTATGTTTCCAAAAACGTAGTCCAACTCCGTCCAATAATATCATCCACCAGTTAAAACCTCTGCAGAGCAGACTACAATGAAATGTTGCTATTTCCAGAAATGCATTTTGGATAACTCAATACACAGAAAACTATGTTCGACCTCGAAATAATTTTTTGTTTCGGTCCAACATTGTATCTCAATTTTTTTAAATTTTGGTTAAGGAGGTATGTAAAATCGATCGTCCGCGAACATTTGCGAAAAATTTTCTCGCCTGCGGCGCTTCCCCCCCCTGCTTATATCCCACAATTAAATCAGAATTTTTTCCCAATAATACTTAACAATGTCTATTCTTTGTAATTCTAAAAATAGTGCCGTCCCTAGTAGGGAAGCGTAATTAAAAAGCAGTTTAAAAATGTAGTAGCCGCTCAGATTTTTGTATATTCACTGAATATTGGTAGTTCAAGATTATTAAAAAATGAGTAATTAGCAATTCTTTCAATTATGTCAAGTTTACAGGCTCTGGTAATTGGGAAGGGCGGGTCAACGTTAGTCAGCAGCTTTGCGGGTGCATTGCTCTGCTTCCGGTGGTCACCACGAGGAGGTGTGAGTCGACTTGAGACGCAGAAAGCCAGGATCAGTCTCGGTTCGCAAAGTTGAACCGATCAGTCGCTTTATCTGACCACATACGCACCCATTAGGTCCAGAAGATCTATGACTAGAAGTTCTGAACCACCACCAAATTCCTATTTATACTTGGAGAAAAAAATATGCAAAATCCACACGAAAATGTTGGATTTCTACACGGTTTGCCCAGGATTTTTATCGCATTACTTTTGAGTAGCTTTTCTTTTCTGTAAAAATGAGAAAACTAAACGCTGAAATAGGGCTTGCCTCAGTCTCAGTCAGCGTCTCAAGACTAGATCTTCCGCGGCAGTTTATTGCAGAGCAACTCTGCTAGAAAGTATTCATACACTTTCTGTTCTCCCTTCCGAGATTTGGCAAAATATCCTCGACTTGGGTTCACTATTAAATTTGACGGATGAGCAAGAATAAATTAAATTCACCTGCGTCACTTGATCACTTTGCATTCTTAAAGAGTTCGTATTGAAATCGGAGTATGTACATTATCATTGTTAAAATCTTTTAAATACGAGACCTAAATTAGATCATAAAATACAGAAAAAGACGAATAAACACCAACTAATTTGACATTCCGTTTATTCCAGTGTCCCCATCGGCCGCCAAGCATTGTCGCGACTCATCGCGCTATTGTCGCAATGCCCGCTCCATGGGCCTGTGTCGACTGCATCGCTATAAGGAGAAATGCTGTGGATCTTGCCAACAACAACAACAACAAGAGGAGCAACAGCCCAATCAATATATATTCCATTAGCTCTGCAAAGCCTACCACAAAGAGAAAGAAAACAGAATCACATTAATGAAGAAATCTGCAAGCAATTACTCTAAGTAGCATAGCAAGATAAATGCAAGTTCAACTTACTCATATGTATAAATATGAATGTATTAACCCACAACTAACACTAATTCTAATTTACTTTGAATACTCATAGTTAAATGTAATTCAAATGAAATGCTTTCAATTCGTACAGTTTTCATTTCAAATACACATAAAATAATAATCATTATTTTTCAGCTTTTGCTTTAAGCAATGAAAAATAAATGCAACTACAACAAGTTAGGTTTAACATTTTGACTATGCTAGCAAACAACTTCAAAGGCCGCCGCTACACAGAACAATGGAAAGTCTAGAGTAAATAAATTTAGCAAATAACTAAATAAATAAATCCTTAGATGACGAATCTTGCATTTCTCACAAAGATCTTAAATAAGTATAGCCCAAGATGTAGTAAAAAAGTCACAGCTTAAAGGCAAACTATTCAGCAAAAATCAGCACTGTTACCTTTAAAAAGTAAACGAAAATCGTATATTAAATAAATAAAGTATGTAAATATTATGGCCAAGAAAAGACTAGCCAGATTGTTCCATGAATTGTCAATTTGATTTCGTTTCGAACTTGATTTAAACTTGAAAACATTTCCAACTCTGAATATTGTAAATAAACAATTTCCACATTTCATTTCAAGGCTAAACGAAAGAGGAGAATTACGAATAATTGTAATTAGTTTTTTATAACAAAACAAACAATAAACAAATTGTTTGATAAAACATATTAAAAAGAAAAGAACAAAATCCAACAAATGTTAAAAGCAGAAATTAATGTTTAAATTGTTAAGTGAAAGTTATACATAAATTACCAATAACTTAACCAATGTTGAACACAAACATACACACAAACACATACACTCACACACACACACAAATACAACAAAAGATGTATTAATATTATGATCGAATTAAGCAAACCACAGCGAAAGTAACTGCTAAATATTGTAAGAATTTGAAACCAGAAAAACTGAAATAAATATAAAATATTACAAATAAGAAATGTTGTGTATAATTTGAAACTGCTTCTCGATATTATTAATGGGCAAAAACAGCTTTCTTTATTTTTTTTTTGTAATTTTTCCTTAAAAATCTATCAGAATTTCGAAAAGATTAGAGGGTTTTCGAACATCAGCGATCTAAGTTGTTAAGCAGGATCGAAAAACTGAACATATTTAGGAAATGCATTATTTGTTTCAAGGTGCTTTCCCACCTGATATTCCGCCAACAAGAGCAAAAGTGAAAACGGGAAACGGCACATTCTATATACAATTTGTAGTCAGTCTGTGTTTTAAATCATGAAACTATTCCCAATGATTCCTAAAAAAATTCAACAATTATCAAGAAAATACAAAATCTTGTGGCTTGGGCGTAAACCCGGCTAAGACGGAATTAGTGCTTTTCACCCGAAAGTACAAAATTCCTGATCTTATCCCGCCTAAAATCAACGGAGTAAGCCTGGTATTTGGTGACAATGCCAAATACTTGGGTGTCATTCTGGACAAGAGACTGCTCTGGAATGACAACATAAATGAACGTAAAAAAAGGGAACCATTGCTCTCCGAACGACACCAACGGAAGCGCTAAATACTATTCTTCAACTTCTACCACTAGACCTCGTAGCTAAGCAAATGGCTACCACAACAGCCTTAAGACTAAGAGAATCCGATACCTGGAACAGGGGCAATTCGGGACACGCTACCATACTCGAAGACCAAACGGGTATACCATTAAGTACAGACTACTGTATACCACAAACGACGTTTGACAAATTTTACGACGTCTATATCCCAAGCCGAAACGATTGGGACAACCTGCCCCACAGCAGAGCTAACGCCATTAACATCTACACTGATGGTTCTAAGCTCGACGAAAAAGTAGGAGGCGGAGTTTTCTCTCCCAACCTAGATTTGAACTTATCGTTCCGCCTGCCTCACCACTGTAGTGTGTACCAAGCAGAGGTGGTAGCAATCCAGGAAGCTGCCACCTACCTTAGCACACCACGGTTAAGAAGGAAATGTATTCATATACGCCGCCCTCAAAGCACTTGACTCTCATACAAACAATGCTAAAACACTTACTAAATGTCGATTATCTCTCAACGAGATCGCACGACATTTTAGTATACACCTTATATGGGTACCTGGACACCGCAACATAGAAGGTAACGAGTCTGCAGACAAACTGGCCAGAATAGGAACCACCATCGAGCTCCTTTCAGAGAGGAGTACGATAGGTGTGCCTATGGCGACATTTAAGCTCCACATAAAAGCTGAAACACTTCGTCTCGCTACGAATCGGTGGAAAAACCTTTCCTCCTGTGCAGTAGCGAGGCTTACGTGGCCAACATTAGACCAAAAACGTACTAACACACTTTTACGTCACAGAAGAGAACACATATCACTTCTGATGGGGACTCTCACAGGTCACTGTCTTATTAGAGACGAGCACGCGTTGGCGTCACTTACCATGACTTCGAAGAAGTTGTGGACACGAAGAAGAGGAGGAATCGGTACAACACCTTTGTGCCATTGCCCCGCCTTGAGGTAGAAGGAGACTCAGGACACTTGGTCAACCTCTGCTACTCAACCTCGGAGACATCCGGGCTAGAGATCCCAGCTCTACTCAAATTTATTCTGTCCACTCAATTGTTCAGTAACGAGGACCCACCTCAACAAAGGAAATGCCAATGCAAAAAACTCCACATAAAAATAGCTCATAAAACAAAGTCCTTTGGTGTCAAAAGTTTTCAGAGTTATTTTTTATGAAATTTTTTGTTTTGGCAGTTCCTTTGTTTAGGTGTATATTAAGCTTTAGCCGGTCAACGGTTAATATTACTACAATAATCAACACAAATTAACACAGATTAATAAGAACATTTTGGATTGGTATGTCCGTACGGCACTGTTTCGAAGATCTCCCAATCCTCTTATCAACAGACTTTGTTGCTTTCACATTAAAAATTTCAAAAATTGCAATTGGAATGCCGAATGAATCACACAATCCAACAAAATTAGACTTTTTCCAGTACTTAAAGGGTTATTAAAGGGTTGGTGGTGAATCTAGGTGATTTACGAATCTGTTTCGGAAATGGTTTATTACGCCGAGATTTTCACTAATTCATAGGAAATCCAATTTTATTTTTAATTTTGTTTTTACTTCGTATAATATTATCGAAAAGATTTACTCTTTACCTTTGAAATGAACTATGCCAAACAATTTTACGATTTTTTGTAGCGAAGATATACCATTTTGAATACATGTCTTCAAAATTACAAAATTGTCTATTGCACAAAAGTTTGCTATGCAAAAACACATCCGTAGGCTAATATCTTGTACTGAACATTCCTAGCATACTTATGGGCAGTACAATATAATGTCACATCTAACACATGTATTTCAAATTTTATATCTTCATTTAAAAAAATCGTAAAATTGTTTGGGAGAATTTATTTAAAAGCTTAGAAATTGGACTGTACGATATTATCAAAGAGTGTCAAAAAGCCACTAAAAAGGTACAAAATGGACATTCTAATCAACTTTAAGCTAAAATAACCAAAAATCTAGACGTGATGGACTATTTGCAATAACAGATTCGAGTTCAGCACACGAAAATCATCTGGAATCACCAACAATCCTGTCAAAACACTTGACCTTGGCCTAGTGTTAGCATTTATCACTAAACAATGCTAAAAAAACTAAGCATGCTCTTCATATTAAAATCACTGCAGTATTTAAACAAACACCAAGTTTACCAAACTAAACCGAAATCAAATTGAAGTCAACCTCAAAGTTGATAAGGTGAAATCAATTAGTATGTCCCTACTTTCCTTACATTTTTGGGGCAAAGCAATTCGAAATCGAAAGCAAATCATTTTTTGCTTACCTTTTTAAACAGATTTATGAAACAGTCGGGACATTATCCTTAAGAAAACGGCTTTAGGGGTTAAGGTTTTTTTAGAATTTCGGGTGATCCATAAGCTTAAAACTATTTCGTTCAATTCAAAAACAGGAACAAATGTTGTTGGACAGGCAAAAAAAATAACAGGAACCTTATTATACACTTGAACAGTGTATTATAATTTTGCCCAGAAGTTGGTGAACCATAGAAGGAATCATCTCCGACCACATAAAGTATATATATTCTTGATCAGCATGACGAGCTGAGTCGAATAAGCTTTGTCCGTCCGTCTGTCCGTCTGTCCGTCCGTCCGTCTGTCCGTCTGTCTGTTTCTACGCGAACTAGTCCCTCAGTTTTGTAGCTATCGAGCTGAAACTTTGAACAGAGTCTTCTTTTTACTGCACGCTGCTAATATGTCGGAACCAACCTGATCGGATTACTACTTCTTGTAGCTGCCATACAAATGTTCGATCAAAAAATAGGTTTTAGTAAGAAAAACTGTTTTGTTCTCAATATTACTGCTCTCAAACACGGTCATTGGTAATATGTAATGTTTTTAAGCTGATCTGCGAAGTTTGGTCGAAGTCGCTAACCGTTGAGACAAGCTATTTCAAGTGTATCAAAACTTCGGTACAGACGAAGTTAGCTTTGCCTTTCTCGTTTTTGACATAACATTCGTCTCAATGAGGGGCCAAAAAGTTCCGGCGAGGCACCTTTTATTATAGAGGCACATGAAAATTATTGAAAAAAAAAATTATGAGTGTACCCAGCACTCACGAGTCTTTGATGTGAAACATGATGCTTAGTCTAAGAGCTTATTTTCAAATCACAAGCTCTCTCAATGGTATATAAATCAGCAAGGGCACTCTTTCGAAAGAAGAAAAATAACGTGGAGTAGAAATCCTGAAAATCCAGATCCCACCCAGATTTCACCCAGATCCTGACCAGATCCCACGTAGATCCCTTCTAAATCCCATACAGATCCCACCCAGATCCCACTCAGATCTCTTCCAGATCTCACCCTGATCCCATCCAGATTCCACCCAGATCCCTTCCAGATCCCACCCAGATCCCGACCAGATCCCGCCCACATCCCAACCAGATCCCGCCCAGATCCCTTCCGAATTCCACCCAGATTCCTTCCAGATTCCACCCAGAGCCCAACCAGATCCCAGCCAAATTTTTACCAGATCCCAGCCACAAATACCACCAGATCCCACCCAGATCTTTCCCATAACCCACCCAGTTGCCCCTTTTCAGCATCTATCCCACCTCTTCACTTCCCCCTTCTGCCAATCCTCTTATGTATGTGTGTGTGTGTTTGCAGGAAACTCCACAAAACAACAACACAAAATATGAATGACGTCAGCGTCACGTGACGCTGAAATCAAATTTTACTCCTACTAAAATCGTTCGTACCGAAATTAAAGATGTTTCACATCATGATTGACTTTGCTAAGCTCACCTTGAGGGCATGCATGTAGATAACATGTAGATGTAAAGTGTTTTAATTAATTATTGTTTCATTAGTAGATGTTATAATTGGCACTGATTTTAATAACGAATCTGTGGGCCGCTGCTTCCTAGATACCGCATCACTCTTCTTGTTCTCCAAAAATATATTTTTTTTGACTCAACATGGCAATTTTTTCCATTTTCAATTTCCCTCAATTTTTCCCTTGAAGCTTGAACCATTCTCGACACAAACCGTCTCCATAAAACTGTTCTATTTGTTATACCATTCTCTGTTATACCACCAAACCACCGCGTAAACTTCCTGCTTTTCAACAATTCCCTTTAAAGCTGGGAAATATAATATCCCAGTTTTTTTGTTAAATCGTTTGCCCTAAGGTATGCAATTAAATTTAGATTTAAAAATATTGCTTTCGGATTAAATCTCTAAAATTTCTAAATTATTTTTTAATTCTTTTTATATCCTTTTAGAAGAATATCAAAGCAATATTTTAAATATTAATGTTCGATATGTTGAGCGTAAACTTGGTCAGTATCATATCAAAACAGTCAATTTTTCTCATTAAGTTCTCATAGCAGCCTAAGTAAGCTGATTAAATATGACTAAATTTAAGTAATTCAATATTTGTTTTTTATTTTGAGAACGCAAAACTCTACTAAAAAATCGTATTATTTAAAAACAAAAACCCTTTTTACTAATAAATTTGTTATAAATTGATAAAAGTGAGAAGCTTGTCCTTGACCCTTTGGTCTGCTGTTTTTTTATTTAAAATTTGGTCCAAATTGGAATTTTAAATGTTCTTATCTACATATAAGCAATTGTTTCAGTAACTACAAATGCACACAACAGATCAAATCATTGGAAATACATATTTATTTTTACAAGCCTCTGTAGCCCATTTTTGTTTAAAAAATAATGGGAATGCTAACATACCCGTATTTGAGTCTACTGTTAAATTATACTGTTAAACCGGTCGATAACCAAAACAATTCAAAATTATCCGCCGGTCTGTGCTCACGTACCCGGAGTTTGGCTTTACAAAAATCAAAAATTGATGGTCGTTTCTTTTTATCGCTTTAATTTAATTTTATAAAGATAACCAACCCCAGATAGACCGAAAATGCTTGGTTTTTCTTTGTTTGTTTGTTTGTTTGTTTATTAATTTTCCCAATACTACAATAGTGTTGGGGGAGAACACCACCTTGAAATTGAATAATTGTTTACTTTTGAATTTATATATATCGATTACCTTTCTTTAATTTGCTCGCCTTTATCATATGAAATTAACACAGGCTGGCAACGCCAGGCTTACTCTCATTGTTTTCTCTTTTGTTATCCTAATCATTACTCTCGACTTCATTAGATCTTTGTAATCTCTCAATTAGTTTGTAAGCTTAGAACCGCCACAGAGCCAACATCGGCACGAAGCCACAAATGAAAGATCTTTATAACGTGAAGCGACGCGGTTTTCCTTCACACCTGGCTCCAACTCTGGAAGGTCAAGACTTAAACGAACAGGTAAGACCAGCTTTATTTTTTTTTGAATTGAAGTATTGTTCACAGTCGGAGGTGTCCCAGAAATCTCTTCCAACCAAATTCGAACCCAAAACCAATTCTCGGTCTCACAGAAATCTCTTTCGGTTGGTTTCAAATCTCTCGTGTTTTGTTAGGATATTTAGCAAAATTCACCACCGAGCTTACAACAACCATTAAATGGCTAACAAAGTCTTGAGGAAAATTCGAGGGGGATCCCAGGAGCCGTTGGTGCTAGTGACGACGGTCATATATAATTAGTAGTCAGTTTTAAGCTGTTTGTTGTCAAAAATTCAGACCTTCCGCCAACAAAACTATATCGATGTGCTGCTGAGCACGCGAAAAATATTGGAATTCCGATATACCGCCTCGGAAAAATATGCGATAATGATATTCGACATACCTAGCCGATTCATACCTTGTTCGAATCCGTCAAACTTTTTCAGAAATGTCTTAAAGTGTAAGTGTAGATACCGAAAAAAATTATAAAACTTGGGAATGAAATCGAAATAGGCACTTTCATATATGCAGGTTATACTATCC
>JAEIFU010001399.1:0-70298 GCA_018904235.1 Lordiphosa stackelbergi | reverse complement strand
GTCCAACGTTTTCGCTGAGTACAAAGTAACAATACTGGGAGAACTATCACAGAACCCGTCAATAATAAATTGTACTGTCTGTAGCTCAACGTCAATGCCAGCACGTGAAGCAATCTCCTGCATTTTAAAATGTATCCCCATTATTGTAGTTTTTCCGGGCACATATCGGGTGTCTCGCAATATGATCACTTCGGTCATCGAGTAGTCACGACCAAAATTTTTAGAAAATTTGCCTTAAATCCTTATAATTTTTCGATTGATCGACGCGCAAAAACATGTCGGCATAGCCGCGAGTTTTACATTATCGACGTACACAGCGAAACTGAAATATGCGACTTTATCAATTACATTTGCCACACACGTTCAAATCCTTGTATCCATTTATTTGCATCGCCTGACACTGGAAGCATCGTATGGAGGAACTGTATGGATAACACCTTTTACTCCTCCCTCGGTTTTGTTTCGTTTTTCAATATGTCCCCAGCGCTTGTTTTTTCTGGGCCACTCTAAGTGCTGCGTCCAAAGGTCTTCTTCTTCTTATGTACTCAACTGCTGCTGTTTGGAAAATTTTTGATTTGCTGAATCCCCAATCGCGTGGCCTAACCTAGATCGATAACAGGGTTCTCGTATCGATATATACCAGGGCTACGTGAGCAACCTATGCCAGGGCTACGTACACACAACCTTATACATTGATTTTTTCGTTGTATTTTTAGAAATGCTCAAAATGTTTTGAGACAGTGTTCCATACATTTTGTCAAAAATAACGAAACATTGTCTAATAACACAGGCGTTTGAAACACTTTAACAAAACAAAGTGTGTTTCTAATACTGAACATAGTCAACAAATAAAAAACATGTTTATTTACATTTTAAACATTTTACATTTTCGACACTCAAAAGCGATAACATTTTTGTACACACAATATTCCTGTATATGGTTTCAAAGTATGCTTTGCATTTTGTGCTTGTGATTGAACTCGTACTGATACAAAAAAAATACAGCTATTATTTGAAATTCTGATGGAAAACAAGAAAAATGCAATACCAAGGAGCTCGTTCTGGTAACGATTGAAAATATGAGAAAGGCAGCATAACAGAAACGTCACAAAAGCAAACATAAGGACATTTCCGACCCATAAAGTATATATTCGATCAGATCAGCCGATATAGCCCTGTCTTCCCGTCTCAGACATAAAGCTACGACACAAAAAACCAAACAATTGTAATCCAAATTGTGATTTTTGATTTTTGCTTCTCGATTTTCAACTGAGCCTTTTTATATTAGTGAATAACGCAATTTGAGTTTGAGAATTACAAGCTAATTACAACTTCATATTATTATATTTAATATTGTTTGGTTCTATACGTTGAAGGCGCAGCGAAGCGTCGGGTTATTAACTGGTCACATATATAAAAGTTCTTTTCTTTCGAAAAATAGCTTTTTACATACGGTCACTTCACCAGCCATTTGGCCATTGTGAAGTAACTCGACGAAAACCAAATTCTCAAACTTTGCCGTTCGATTCGGCGCGTTAAACTGTAGGTCCCTTTCTATTGTGCGAAAAATTTAAAGCACACACGCCAAGAGATTGAGAGTAGCTTGTGGCTTGGCCCCGCTGAAGGAGCTGTATAGCCAATTTTACATTTACCGAACCAGGTATGTATGTATGAGACAGCCGGCAACATGCGCCATGTTGAGTGAAGGTTATGGCTCCCCAAATGTATTAAGCCCCATACGGACATGAGAAGTAGCAAGAAGTTACATACAAAAATTGAGGAAGAAGAAGCAAAATTTAAAAACTTCGCCTCTTAACTATTTGCATGTACGGAGGTCCGAAGTTTAATGTTACAGTTAACAGTCAATGTTGTACTTAACATCACATTTGTGGAGACTATGCAAAATGGCTGTGGGCCTTAATATGCTTTGAGCAGCAGACGCATCATTGAGAATGCAACATGTCACTTCACTCTGCTTCTACCTGTACTGACCAAGTGTTTTGAAAAAATAAACATATAAAACATGGCAGAAAAACAAGAGCGAAATAGTTGGTTGAATTATTTTTCCATGACGAAAAAAATGTCTTTAATTTTGGGGGAAAGAGCGGAATGTCATTTGTGATCTTTTCCACCCCAAGCATTCGGACTTAAATTTTGTGAACAAGGCTTGAGGAGAAGTGGCAGAGCTTGTACAAAAAATCAACTTGGCATCAAAACAAAACACAAAATACAAAATACAGAAATTTTTGGCGTAATTTTTTTCTGAAGTCTGGTAACACTGCTCTTACGTTCCACTGCGACGAAACATAGGGGGAAGTTAGCTAAATTACGTACTTCGGATGTCCGTTTGGGCCTTTAATGTGCATGTGTACAATAGAGACCTGCACGATTGATTCCGGAATCGAACGATTACGAGTAAAAATAATCGTTGTGTGAGTAAAATGATTATATTTTTATCTGTGTTACTTTTGACACGACGCTCGAGTAAATCATGGCATCTACGAGTATAATCACCAGCTTACTATATTGGGTTGGAATAAAATAAATTTAGGGATAAAATTATTATTTTCGACTATGGCGAAGAAGTTGCAATTTTTTTTGCAGTGATATGCCCCCGCATGTAGGCACTCACACATAGTACAAACCAAAGTATATTTCAGTGGTCCCCAAACATAGCTCCAGGTCGGCAAACACACTTGGCAGTTCACACCTAATGCTTGCCGAAGTCTTGCACCACTGAGTGCCATATAGAGACAGTCACATTTTCCTCTATTCTTGGGGAGCCCTGGTATACTTTAACAGCAACTTCTGATTCTCTCTTCTCTTTCTTCTTTCGTATACCTCTCGGTAAAAATGGAACGCAACAACAAATATTATATGTATGAGTGGTCTTTAGCGTAGATTGTGTTGTTGGTGACGAATGGTTTCATGTCCTGACCGGCCCGCTTTAGTTTTATTTAAAATATTAATTTTTTTAACAGAATTTAACACATTTTAGAAATTAAATAATTATTTTTGATTATAACGATTACGATGCCTTGCGAGGCCCATTTGACTGCTAGGTAATCGGATAATTTTTACTCATACTCGGCGATGCCAAACATGTTACATTTTTATTTACTCCTGCAGGTCTAAGTGTACAATGCACATAAATGTTTACACCTGTCATATTACTAACCTGCTTTTGTCAATCCTCCAATATAGCAAAATTATTGCTGGCCCAACCAAAGTTGGTGGCACAATGTAGTAAAGCCTCTCCCATTTCAGCACGCGCAGAGCTTTTACCCTGCAGTGAAATTGTCAACTAGTAACAAAAAAATACTGTCATACACCTAGTTGGAATACATGTAGAATTAAACTGGTAGCAAAATTGCTAAATTCGGGTGAGTTGGGCAACAACAAACACTAACTTCCGAAGAAATTCTCGTTTGAAACACTAATTTGAGGTAGTTGTAATTAAATAGTAATTGAGCTGGTTGCAAACGAATCGGTAACGAGTGAGTTGACCGCCAGATGTCGATAAACTTCCACAATACTGTGCAGCGATATCAACAGACTCACATAAGGAACACCACGACTTCAATACATGGATTTGGATAGGAAGTGCAACCAGTTGCAAGTTTTTAGCGACCGATACGTTTCTGGTTGTAAACTAGACACTTTCCCTGCAGGGTATTGATGTGTTGTTTACTGTAATGTAAGCTAATAGGCAAGGAATCCGATGTCTTCTGCGCAATAACCCGACGCTGCGCAAAAGGAACAGAGCAAAACGAACCGTTATACAGTTGGTTTGTACGCTTTCTTTTAGTATTTTACAGTTGCATTTCGATAAAGTTAGACTTGTTTTTAAGCTATTTTAGCTGACTGCATTTGCATGGTTTTTTAAAAATTCTTTTCTATTCCACACCTTTTTTTTCTAAAAACAATGGCTTCTTTTGCCATAGTTTAAGGGCGCTTTTACTCTAAAATCAAAGGAAAATTTTACATTATCATTCAAAGAAAGTGTTTTCAGAAACATGTAAGAAAGTCGGTCAAGCCCGACTATAATATACTCTGCACCTAGGGTAGGAGCTAAATGCAGTGCTGCTGCTGCGCTCTAAGTTTCTCTCTCTCCCCCCTCTCTCTCTAAGATTGTGCGGCGTTGGTTGTAAAAGGGTGGGAGGGGGGAGGCGGGGGATGATTCACTTATTTGCTCATAACTTGAGAACCCCACGTCCGATCTTTATCATTTCTATGTATCAATCGATACATATTGCCAATGACCAACTACCTCTAGAAGGTACGAAGAAAAATTCTGATTTTTTAAAAGTTGTACTCGAAAAAGTAAAAAAATACGTTTTTGAAAAAAGTTTTTTAAGAAATACTACCAGAAAACATGAATTTTTTAAAAACCTTTGTACAAAGAATTTTACTTATTTTTTATTATTTTGCGGACTGTCAGCTACAACTTTGCCGAAGATAGTTTGCAGCTATCACTAAAACTGAATGAGCTGTTCGCCCAAAACTAACGACACCTTTTTTTTGTTGGCACACCCAATTTCAAAAACTTTGAGGGTCCATAAAAAAAAGTGCTTCCAATCTATCCAAGCGCTGATAGGGATTTACTCAGTTCGGGTAGCACTATCGATTCCGCATAGTGTAGCTTGGTAGTTTTGGAAAAAGTTGAAATTTGTCGCACAGTGTAATCTATCTACAAAACTGTGGGAGATATGACGTTTTTTCAAAACTGCGTGGGCGGAAGGAGGCGGGGCGAAAATTGAAAATAAACTCGCACTAGTTTTTGGGCCGCTTTTTATGTTAGTCGAGCTTGGATAGTACAGCATGCACGTTCGTCATTTTGGGTATTTAAACAAGTCAAAAGAATGCTATGAACAGTTACTAAAAATTAACATTCTGTACCATTTCATATTTAGTCTTCACAAATTTCTTTGATTGACAATCCTCCTTCCCCCTGCCGCCTCAGCATACCAAATTGAAACATTATTTTTATAGATTTTCATGGAGACGACAACGGGACATTTGCGCTGATAAGCAAACCGTCCTCATTCCCATCCCCATTCCTCCCTGCCACCATCCTCAGCGGCTAGGCAGCGCGCGTTTAGACAAAAGACATTTTCATAAGCATTATACTGATTATGACACTAACCGAAAAACAAAAGGCGCATACAATCATTTACCCTCCTCCTCCCCCTTGCAGACCCACCCTCAGATGCGTATGAAACAAAAGTGCTGATAAGCAGCCTAAAACTATGCAACGTCAAACTTATGCCTCAGATAGTATACGAGCGAGCACATAGAGCCCCAGGGGGGATGGGGGAGTGGGTGGCTACTTCACATGTGCACAAAATCGAAATCTATAAATGACTTTTATTGTTATGGCCTGCAGCGGCGTTCTCGTCGTCGTCGTCCTGGCTCCTTTTGCCAATTTACCAATCTCAAAACGAAGACGGCAAAGTTTGGCTCGTAATATTGAAAAGATCTCTTATCTCTATGGCAAAGTTTTTGCGGTCGCCTTGGCAGACAAAAGACGCGCGTGTTCCCTTTTAAAGTTTCATTAATCAATGGACCAGGAATGGTGAGGAGGAGAGCGTGTAGAGAGGGAGGCAGAGGGGAGGGGTGTGGTATACATTTGATTATTTCAATTGCAAGTGAGCGCTCAAAAATATGAAGCATCATTTATCAGCTTTTGTCTCCACGCAAACCTCCGCCTTCTCAACATACACCCGCTGTTCCAGTGGATTGCCTGTCTGGATGTGGATTTGGTAAATTGGCAACAACAATGTCGTGATTAATGGCTGTCAAAGCGAAAGAGTCAACAAATGTCAAGCGACAATGCGAATCGACGACCATGAGAATGGGGGCGAGGGAAAGAGAGAGGTTAGGTTCGGTTTCAAAGCATCGAAAATTTAATTTCATAATTTAGTTTGGTGCTACAATTCGAAATTCTGTTCAGTTTGAATATGGGTTTAATTCATCGACCTATTTTGTGGTGGAGCTCTATTGGACTTTTTGTAAACGATTTTCCCATTGCATACAGAACTTTTTCGCATATTTCCTACATTTGAAAAGAAATAAAATTTGTAAGTTTTGAAATCCCTGCACATTGCGATAACGACACGAAATAACAGTAAAATCAGGTCTGCAAACACAATACATTTTTTTCGAAGCACCGATTCGCTGGTTCCTACCGAAATTTGCCAATAGGTAAGGTTCGAAAATTTTATGTTCGAGGTTTTTGGGTAAAGGTTTTAGCTCGAACCTTGGTTCCAAGTTTTACCTAAACTTAATAGAAATACGATTTAAGTCATTAATATTTAAAATAATTTTGTACAAAACGATTTTTAAAGCCCTATTCATTCGATAATACTAATGAGACAGTTAGTGCATTAGCTTTGAGTTGTTTAATTTAGTCGCCTTTCTATAAGTGCCATCGAAGCTCGAAGCGCTCTTAAGTAAAGTTTTGTCACGCGCAAATAAACGATTTATTATTTGAAAAATTTTGGTTAGCGTTCAAATTGCGAAAATACCTTTCGTCATCTTCTGATATTGGATTCACGGATCTAAAACACAAAACTGTGTTTAAATGAAAAAAAAAAAAAAAGAGGGAAGCTAACTTCGGCTCGAACGAAGTTTATATACCCTTGGAGCATGATATATGCCTGCCAGTATGGCAGCTATATATTCGTCCGATTTTGATCAAACTCTCCAAAATTGTGCTGAAGCAGATAATATTCATAACTTAAAAGTGTAAGAAAATTGAAAACAAAAAAGTTTTTCCACTAAAACTACCTTTTCGACCTGCGCATTGGGCGGGGTTCCCATTTTTTTGGCATAAAGTTCAAAATTATTTTTATTATTTTCATAATTTATAAATATTTCCGTTAAATAAATGTGGTAGACACTAAATAAAAACATTAAGAAATATTTTTTTGTTGCCCATCTCTGGCATTTGACAGCCCGTTAAAGTGACCAGTTTGTGCTAAGCTATTTGTGCCTTGTTTGTGCTTGAAATTTTGTGAATGTTTGATTATCAGCCATTCTAATAGGACTGTATATTATGACGCTTCAAAATATGCAAAATACTCTTAAAGGTATGTATTTTATAGTATACTGTGCTTAAATTATAAATGCTGTTGTTTCGTGCTGTATTTAATGTTAATATGGCAATATATTTTTAGTATAACTTATTCTCAATTATTGTGTTTTGTGGAGTAGAACTAGCAAGATTACGCCTGATTACCGAAAGTGCTAATGTGGAAGTCTGTGTTATAGGCACGGTTGCCACACTTGGTGTTTTTGCACCAAAACTGGTGTTTTTTTCTCCTCTTGGTGCACTGGCACTTTTTTTTGGATTTGGCTCTTTTTGGCTCTTTTTTCTTATAATTGGCTTAAGCGAAAAAGTTCGACCATTGTTTAGCACCTAATGTAGATCTGAATATTTTTTCCTGTCAACACTGAAAACTATCGAAAACACGGCATGCAACTCTGTAAATAATCGGAACCTATGCCCATCGCAAATACTAGGAACACTGTATTTCACGAATGGTTTTGAGCCGGTGGCGGCTGCGAAAAATTTTAGTAGTGAGATTTAGCGTTTAGCTAATTTGTGAAAAATGGACAAGTAGAAAAAATTAAACACCAACACAACATAGCCTTAAGTTGATTATACATTTAGGTTTCTTACAAAAAAAGAGAAACTTGCACTGAGTCTTCTTACACAGACGCTGAAACCACAAACACTAGTTCTCAGGTGGGAAAACAAAAATGTGAGTTTGAAAAAAGTATTTTATAGCGCCTGTCGCATAATTAAATTTTTGTCTTAGAGTTGCTGTATCCGCCCACCGCAAATTTCGGTCGTAGTGGCTTGATCATTTTCGCTGGCTACGAAATTATGATGGACGTGCATTTTGCGCAGCTTGTGACAAGTGTTTACTTAACCATCTAACAGGCCTCCAAAGACACGACAGGCAAGGTGTGAATTCGGTCAAGCCCGACTATAACATACTCTGTACCTAGAGTACGAGCTGTATGCAATGCTGCTGCTGCGCTCATCACCAAGTTTTCTCTCTCTCTCTCTCTCTCCTCTCTCTCTCTCTCTCCCTCCCTCTCTCTCTCTCTTTTTCTAAGAATGTGCAGCGTTGGTTGTGCATGGGTGGGAGGGGGGTGGAGGGGTGATTCACTTATTTGCTCATAACTTGAGAACCGCTCATCCGATCTTTATCATTTCTTCAGCAAATTTATACATATTGAATATGACTAACTATCTCTAGAAGAAACAAACACTCTATCTACAAAACTGTGGAAGATATGACGTTTTTTCCAATTTGCGGGGGCGGGAGGGGGCGTGGCAAAAATTGAAAATAAACTTGATCTGCCTGCAAGTATAAGAAGCATTTGTCCCATACATGCCAAACCTCTATCTCTTACCATCTCTGAGATCTGTTTGTTCATACGGACGGACAGACGGACAGACAGACGGACAGACGGACATGGCTATATCGACTCGGCTGTTGATGCTGATCAAGAATATATATACTTTATAGGGTCGGAAATGATTCCTTCTCCCTGTTACATACTTTTGCACAAACTTATTATACTCTATGTACAGGGTTGTCCATATTCGACGGACCCATCTGGCAACGCCATAACTTTTGACAGAGATGTCAGATCGCTTAATGACATACCGCGTTTGAAGCGTCAGTCCAAGCAGATTTTTACCATGGAACAATACACGCCACGCGAGCGCTCTGAAATAGTTGAAATTTACATTCAACAGAACAAGTCAATTGTGAAAACTCAACGTGCTTTTAAAAAATTTCACATTTTCACATTTCACATTGAATGGGACCGTAAATAAGCAAAATTGCCGTATTTACGCCACTGAAAATCCTCAGGAGATTCAAGAAGTGCCTCTTCATGACGAAAAAGTCACAGTTTGGTGCGGCGTTAGTGCGAAAACGGTCATTGGGCCGTTTTTCTTCCAAAAATGAAAATGGCCATGCTGTTACCATCAACCAGGAGCGTTATCGCGACATGATGACCAATTTTGTGATGCCAATTATTCGTCGAAAGCGTATGAGGCAGTTCTGGTTTCAACAAGACGGCGCTCCACCGCACACAAGTCGCATAACAATCGATTTTCTGAAGAAATTGTTTCCGGGCCGTTTGATGTCGAAAAGTGGTGATTTGGACTGGCCACCGCGTTCGCCCGATTTGACGCCGCCTGACTTCTTCTTGTGGGGATATTTGAAGTCAAAGGTTTACGTTAACAAGCCAAGGACCGTAGAAGAGCTCAAGGACAACATTCGTGAAGAAATAGCCGCTATTCCGGCCGAAATGTTGGCGAAATCGATGGAAAATGCTGCAAAAAGGGCACAATACGCCATCAACGCCAGAGGCGGCCATTTGAGAGATATCATATTCAAAAATTGATGTAAACAAATCTACTTGGAACAAATTAAATGATTAAGATTGCCAACCGCCAAATTTTTATTTTTTTCTTTGATTTTTAAAAAAATAAAAAACATGGGTCCGTCGAATTCAAACCAACAACAAGCAGGTTCAAAATGGAATATGTTTCTTTGATGCACAATCTTCCGAGTCGTAATGATGTCGGACTTTTTGCCAAATTTGTTACGGGTGTGCTGTCCGTCTGAACACTCGAAAATTGCTATGGAGATCAGAGAGAAAGTTGCACAATGGGACCAATTTAACTTGGCAAGCAGATCCATAAACGCATTTTCAACTGAATTACCACCGCCCCTCGCCAAGTTTTCCTAATTATTTATTTATTATAGTTTTATATTTTTATACCCTTTACTCGTAGAAAAAGTAAAAAGGGTATACTAAAGTCGTGCAAATGTATGTAACAGGCAGAAGGAATCATTTCCGACCATATAAAGTATATATATTCTTGATCAGCATCAACAGCCGAGTCGATTTAGCCTTGTCCGTCTGTCCGTCCGTCCGTCCGTCCGTTCCTTGTCTGTATGAACACCTAGATCTCAGAGAGGTAAGAGATAGAGGTTTGACATGTATGGGACAAATGCTTCTTTTATCTGCACGCAGATCAAGTTTGTTTCAAATTTTGGCCACGCCCCCTCCCTCCCCCACAACTTGGAAAAAAGTTATATCTCCTACAGTTTTAAAGATAGAGGATTCGTACCTTCTAGAGATAGTTAGTAATTAGCAAAATGAATGATTTGCCGAAGAAATGATAAAGATCGGATGAACGGTTCTCAAGTTATAAGTAAAAAAGTGAACCAAGCCCTCCCCGCTACCACCCTAAAAAATGTTGCATACTTTTTGGATGGTCACACTAAGGAACGCGGGAACACTGTTTTTCCATGAGTAACGGGTATATCGAAGTCGGTTAGAGCCGACTTTAACTTACGCTCTCGTTATTTTTGTACTCTTGGAGAGGGTATATTGAAATTGTCCAGATGTTTGTAACGCACAGAAGGAAGCATCTCCGACCACATAAAGTATATATATTCTTGATCAGCATGACGAGCTGAGTTGATATAGCCATGTCCGTCTGTCCGTCCGTCTGTTTCTATGCTATCTCTTCCGTCAGTTTTAAAGCTATCGTAACCAAACTTTGCACGAAGTCTACAAATACGCTGCACATTTGTCGCAACCGGCCGGATCGGATGACTATAGCATATAGCTGTCATAGGAACGATCGGTTGAAAAACTAGTTTTAGTGAGAAAAACTTTTTGGTTTTCAATGCTATCGCTCCCAAACTCGTTACTGATCAATATGATATGCTAACACATAATTCTGTCAAGTCTGATCCAAATCGGAAGACTACAGCATATAGTCAGAAACAAAAAGCAAAAATTTTTGTTTTCAATGGTAGCATGTTTGCACGTTTCAATTATAAATATTATCTGTCTCAACACAATTATAGAGAGTTTGATCAAAACCGGATGAATATATCGTATAGCTGCCATATAAAAAACTGGCAGAAATATATCATGCTCCAAGGGTATATAAACTTCGGTCGAGCCGAAGTTAGCTTTCCTCTATTTATAAGATTAAAAACACTTAAGAAATGAGAAAATTATGCGATTTTACGTTCTGGTCAAAGAGATATTTTGAAAATATAACATGAAAAAGTAAGATAAACATTTTTGGCTCTTTTTTTATAAAAATGGTTCTTTTTTTAACTTTTTTTGGTGCATTTTTTTTTTCTCAAGTGGCAACCGTGGTTATAGCTACTGCATTACCAGTCGTCTGTGCAGTGATGGGAGCTCACTACCCAATGAATCACTGAGCATACGTCGCATCGCTAACGACAGGTGATGCATCACTACACTAACGACTGTTAATGCAGAGTCGTACCGAGCGGTACGTTTTTTACGAAAATTCGTTAGGCAACGGCTCGTGGTTGGTACTGGCGAGCGTTAGCGGATTCGTTAGATCCAGTCGTACTACAGGGTTATTTTAAACGTCTTTTTAGAACCTTAAATACAGCCATTATACTCTCGTGACGATTTCGAGTCTTTGTTGCACAATAATGAACAGAAAACTATAGTTCTATAGATTTCAGGTCTTTTTTAAAGCAAACTTTGGTTTGGTTTACAATTTCAGCAAGTACACTCAGTAACAAATGGCGTGCTAAAATTTAGCATAAAAAGGTATTAGGTATTATAAGGAATTATAAATATTTGTGATCGCATATTGATCGATACGAACAAAGTTTTGTTTTGGTACAAATACCGACAGTGTTTTAAAACCGTCAGTCGGCAGATCGTTCGTCTTCATCAACACATTTGGATTGACTCACTTTACACAATTACAAGCTGACATTAAAAGTCAAACGAATACATATATCTCTCACTCACTTCAAGAGTGGCATAACTTAAATAATTAAATTTTGTTATTAATGCGTTTAAAGTTTTCAATCGATTTAACCACGAGAAAATAGTTATTTCAGTTTCGAGGCAACCTTGTAAAATATTACAAATTAAAAATGCTCTTTATAAAAATTTGAAAATGTGAAATTTTGAAAATAACTGAATGCTAAAGGATCTTTCAGCAATATTGACTGCATTACAGCTAAGATATGACGCTTTTGCACTATCATAAAAAGGAGCCTGTAAAATGAAATGGCGTAATTTTTTCATAAAATTTATAGTATGTTTGTATGTACGTTTGTTTCTTGTAGTTGTCTAAGCCGCTGAGCTGATAATCACGAAATTTGCACAGATTGTTCACGCCGATCAGGAAAAAGACACAGACTATATCTCAAGCCTGTGAATCGGTTCAAAAGCGATTAAAAAGTGGTTCAGAGCCCTAATTCAGATGTCATTCAAAATATTAACTTGAAATCTGGTCAGTGGGTTGGTAATTTGGAGTTGGACATTTAACTGGATCAGGACCAACTACGGATCATGGATATTTGCATACGAGATGTAAAAAAATCATCAATCGACTGTGTGAGTGTTCCAAGACGAGCCATCTCACAAAAGTTGTTCGCGCACGAAGCAAATGATGGCCGGTTTCTTCGGCCTAATGGATCATGTGGCCACTTCTGTGTGAAAGCGGTCAATTCTGAGTGGTACACGACCATTTGTTTGACGGAAGTCTTCGGAGCGATTAGCAAAACCAACCGCCGAAGACGAATCTTTCTCGATCATGACAATGCGAGCTCTCACGCATCACGTCACACAAGGGACTTTGAAGGGTATTGATAGATCATCCGCCGTGCAGCCTTGTTTTAGCACCCATTGATTTCCTTTTCTTCCCAAACATCAAAAATAAACTGCGGGGTGAACGTTTTTCTACGCCGTACGAAACTGTTGATGCGTTTGAAACCCATGTTTTTGCAGGTGCCTCAATCGGAATGCAATCGAGCGAATGCAAAAGTGGATCAATTTTCATGGAGAATATTATAAAAAAAAATAAATTCATTTCAAAATGTTTGTTATTATTTGCTTCTCCCGAAATATTAGTAGTACCCCGCACAACTAACTGTTGCATGGAATAGGTTACACTTGCTGCTCAATGAAATATCCTTCTTATTTATAAACGTTTTCCGAGTTGAATTCAATTCCCCTTTTTCCTCTGATGTCCTTCGTCGAATGCGTCCTTTGCATACTTTTCGACTTCCTCCCCTCAGGCTACTAAACATTTCTACCCTTGAGTAACTGGTATATCGTTGTGGGTTTAAATACTAGGCAGGACGTCACCAATATGAGTACAAATAAAGCTAAAACTATTAACACAGCGAAATGCTGCATTCAGGTAAATGTGATTTGTTTATACAGGTTCTGGCGGAATATTTAACCGCCTTTCTTACTTGCGTTTCTTCAAATTAAATTAATCAAAAGATTTTTCAAAAGTTTGCCGCATACCTAATTAAATCAGTTGACGCACACAACTCTTTTTCATGTTTTTAATTACACAAATATTCGACATTACTGAGCCCAGCTGCTATGACAACAAGAATATAAAGTGGGGAGGGCTCCAAATATGCATAAGAAACAATTTGTCTAAGCTGCGACAACTCCTGCGGCTCCTTTGCCTCCGCCCCTTCTGTGTAATCCGACAACTGTCAACTGTTCTGTGTCAACTTCAAAGCGCAAATTCCTAAATTCTCACCTCTGTATAAATTAGTTCAAATTAGCGAAACCAAAGATCTAAAAATATTTGAAATGCCTCAGAGCATGCAAAGTCTGCCAAAAGATATGCATGGGTCAAGATACAACAATGTAGACTTAGGATTTTTAGTCTGTAAAATGTAGTTTTAGTTGAAAGGAAAATGTATTAAAGTATCCACGAAACCATAACAGCCACTTAATAATCAAAATAGAGGGAAGCTATGTGCAGCGTATTTGTCCAAAAGACTTCGTGCAAAGTTTGGTTACGATAGCTTTAAAACTGTCAGAGGACATATCAGAGAAACAGACGGACCGACAGACGGACGGACAGACGGACATGGCTATATCAACTCAGCTCGACACGCTGATCAAGAATATATGTACTTTATGTGGTGGGAGATGCTTCCTTCTGTGCGTTACAAACATCCGGACAATTTCAATATACCCTCTCCAAGGGTATAAAAACAGGGCACAGTGCAAAGCCTAGGAAAAGACCAGGTCGAGTACAGCACTTCCTCATTCTTAACTTTCCTCGGGGACCCTCAAGATAAAGATATGACGCGAAACCCGTTTAGTAAGTAGTAGTAAAGGGTGATTTTTTAGCAGCTTTCAAATTTGATTAAAATGTATGAAATATATGAATTCTTCATTTGAGTCGACAGAACGATTTATATAATTTAATGGTTAAAGATGATTTCAAGTTTATGTTGACCGCGACTGCGACTCAAATGGTTCATACGCTGGGTCCAATTTTGATATATTCTCTCCAACATATTCTTCAATATTCCAGTGCGTCAACTGTTGGTGGCTTGTCGCTATATAAGAGCCTAACCGTAAACCCCCAAAAATTAGCCTTAAGTCGTTATATCGCACGATCTAGGCGGCCAATTGACCCCAAACGTGAAATAAACTGTTCACTTGTTGCCTCTCCATTGGGCCATTGTTTCGCGTACTGCGTGGCATGTGGCACCGTCTTGTCAGCCAAGTGTAGCTTTTCTATTTTGTGCAACAAAAAGTTTGTAATCATCGCAATCCACGTAGTGGAGTAACAGAGGCCCAATTGCTGCGAACGGCGCCGAATCGATAATTCACGGTCGTTAACAACACTGGCGGATACAGCTGCGTTATTTTCCTCGGTCTGCACTCTACGTATGTAAATGGTGTCAATGTAAACAGGATCAATATGGTATTAAGAGCCAGTATTTCATCGTATATCGAAAGTGTACAATAAAAAATAAATTTCTGAAAGTATCTTGTGCAAAAATTAGAAGCACATACGCCAAGAGCCAAATATTAATTAAGCGCAAAAGCATTGTTAAGTTACTGCGTTTTTTCACATTGGCGACGTGTGCATATGCTGATGATATCTGATTTTCTAATGTCTGAATAGTCCTTCTGTGCGTCAGGACTGCATCATTGACAGCAGTAAAAAGTTGCAGAGTTTACGTGTGTTTAGCAAGGTTTGTTTACATTTGTAGATTCACACCTTAAGAACTTTTTAAAAAAATTTTTTAATACTATAAAATAAAAAAGAAGTTTTAATTTGTTCTTAAGATACCAACTATTTCATATTTAATATGAAAAATATGGTTAGATTTTTACAAATCTTAAGTTAAAATAATTTAGAAAAATGTTCTTCTTATAGAAAAATATGAGAAAATACTGATTTTTAGTCCTATTAGTCCTCTACTTTATCACATTTTCAGTTTTTCGATATCATAGCACTTTACAAACTTATGGACTAAAAACTATACAAATTTACAACTCTTTTTACAGGAGCTGACTTCCTTTTGATAAAAAGTATTAAAGTAATAGAATATTTAAAGCCAGATATCAAGCCATTCAGCAGAGACTCATCAGCTTCTCGCAAATCCTAAATCAGTAATCGTAAATCGGAATTATCTGCAGAATGGGCCCATTGGTTTGGTAAAAAATATTTTAAACCAATTTACATTACTCAGAACTAAAAATATCTTTAATAATGTTAATGCAATTCGATCGCTTACTTTATTAGCAAATCATAGATGAAATGCAACTTTGAAAAACATCCAATAGAGGTTTCAGGAACACCGACAATTGCTTTTTGTTGGTGGAGGTTTGTGGAACATGCTTGATTTTCGAATTTCATAATGAGCATTTTAAAAATTTTAATGAAAAATTAAAAAAAAAAAAAAAAAAATTAAATAAAAAAAAAAAAAAAAAAAAAGATGAATAAAAAAAAAAAATTAATAAAAAAAAAAATTTTAATAAGACAAAAAATTAAAATTATACCCGTTACTCGTAGAGTAAAAGGAGTTTGGTATACTAAGAGTCGATGCAAATGTATGTAACAGGCAGAAGGAATCATTTCCGACCATATAAAATATATATATTCTTGATCAGCATCAACAGCCGAGTCGATTTAGCCTTGTCCGTCTGTCCGTCCGTCCGTCCGTCCGTCTGTATGAACACCTAGATCTCAGAGATTGTAAGAGATAGAGGTTTGACATGTATGGGACAAATGCTTCTTTTATCTGCACGCAGATCAAGTTTGTTTCAAATTTTGGCCACGCCCCCTCCCGCCCCGCAATTTGGAAAAAACGTTATATCTCCTACAGTTTTGAAGATAGACGATTTGTACCTTCTAGAGATAGTTAGTAATTAGCAAGATAAATCGTTTTGCCGAAAAAATGATAAAGATCGGATGAACGGTTCTCAAGTTATAAGCAAAAAAGTGAACCAAGCCATTTCCCCGCTACCACCCCTCCCACCCTGAAAATGTTGCATACTTTTCCGGATGGTCACACTAGGAACGGCGCGGAAAAAATATTTTATATCTTGAGTATCGGGTAAAGGGTAGTTGGTAAGCGGTTAGTTTCACTTTTACTCGTGTTCTTTTTTGGTTTGATCTTTTATTTAAAAAAAAATGATTTTTGAAAATTTTTTCGAAAATTCTGTGATTTATCAACAAAAAAGTTGCCAATTTAAAACTGCATAAAATATTTTAACATGTTAGTACATTTTTTAACAAGTTGAGGTCAAGTAAGCGTAATTATTTTTTTAATTTATTTTATTTATTATTAATTACACTAGTTTACAGCCAAAAAGACCCATTTCTAAAGAATTTTTTTTGGTGGAGTTTGGAGATAATTGATCTCAAAATTCTTTCAAAAATTTTAAATTCATGAAGTCAAGCAAGGTATGAATCGAAGGCAATTAAACTAAAATAAACCGAAAAAAAAATAATTAAAAAACCAAAAACATTTCAAAAATTCAATTTTTTTGCTCAAAAATGCAGAAATTTCATTTTTAAACGCATAGAAATAATATTAAAAATTCAAAAAAAAAATTATTTTTGTTTTATCTACTTAAGAATCGCCTCCTACGAAGAGAACTAGATAACGGTTATCAAAATCTATGAACAAACACAGGAGCTGTGAGCAATTTGTTGCAAAAAAATGTGGTATTTTCGTGATTATTCAAAAAATAAATTCCCGTTTGATTCGACTTTTTGTTCCGTTCTTGATTATAATTTTTGATCTGGCTTTTCGTTTACTTTATAAAATATCAAACGACGAAGAAAAATTTTTGAAATTGATTTTTAGAGATCACCATTCCGAACTTAAAAAATATTTCAGTTGAAATGGGTCATTTTATTTTCTTTTATTTTTGTAAACTAGTGTTGTTAAAAAATTTTTTTTTTTTAATTAAATATTTTCGCTTATATTACGCACGTAGGAGATGCGTGTGGAAGTCATGTAGCTCTACATCAGTACAATTCTTATATTTTTCGTTTAGCTAATGTCACAGTGACGTGTGGGATTTCTAAATGTACGTTTAGATTTACAAAATCTAAACGCTTAATTAATAAATAGCGATTGCGTTGAATTAGAACTTGAGAATTACAAGCAAGCAAATATTGGATTGTGCCTTTAGCAGATTGAATACAAGTTATTCAAAAAATTAAAAATAAATTATCTGCCTCAAGTATAAGAAACATTTGTCCCATACATATCAAACCTCTATCTCTTACCATCTCTGAGATCTGTTTGTTCATACGGACGGACAGACGGACGGACAAACGAACAGACGGACAGACGGACATGGCTATATCGACTCGGCTGTTGATGCTGATCAAGAATATATATACTTTATAGGGTCGGAAATGATTCCTTCTCCCTGTTACATGCTTTTGCACAAACTTCGCGCGATGTTTAGTACACAGTATAAAAACCGAAGGTGTACCAAAAGTACGTATATTAAGATTTTGTGCTAAAGTTAGATGATATGTGGTTGTTATTACAGTTTGAGAAAAATTGACGCGTTCATACAGATAGATATCGGACCAGACGATCAAGAACATATATATTTATGGGGTCGGAGTCCCTCTGGCCGTACATACATTTGAAAAAATCCTGATCCCCTCTCACCATTTTTAATAGTTAAGGAAAAAATAGAGTAAAAAAAAACAGGAATCTCACGATTGAGCCAGGATTCTCAAAAATTTTGTTTTAATGGCCAAAAACTCTGGAATTATTTTACACCAACCTAGCTAGGAAGCTGAAATTTTCGACAAAATGATCTTAAAGATTGAACTTAACCCATAATTTTTTAAAAGCAAAAAAAAATTTATACGATATGGATAATCTAAGTCAAAGTCGAAAAATATTTCAACTTTTCGTTTTTTAACTATAGAAAAAACACTTGTAATTGGAGTTGACCCAATTCCAGCATAAGAAGATATATATATAAGTACCAGATAACTAAAAAAATAATATATCTTGATATGTCCAATGGTTTATGAGATATTGACCCAAGCAGTTTTTATACTTGACTGCCCACCCTGTCGAGAACTTTTAGTCAATCTGACTACCCTCACCGATTTTTCCACCTATTTTACCTCCTCTAAGATTCAATAGTTAAAACAAGTAAATAAAAATAAGAATTTAATTAATTAAAAATCTAATTTTTTAACATAATACAATTTACCTTCAGTGCTTTTAAGAGTATGCTACACATTTTAACACATTCAAATTGGCTTTGTATACAAATATTTTACCTTAGAGTGCATGTGTCATATTCCGAAGTTTAGAAAAATACATACTTCTAGGCTGACTGTATAACAGAACATGGTTGATTTAAAATGGGAAAATGATTTGAAATGCGATATTATAAAAATCAAAGCAAAACCGCGCAAAAGCGCATACCTACAACTGTGGTACATTATTCAAAGAAAATAATAGCAATACTGCAAGCAAATAAAGGGGAGGTACTTCTGGGTACTCTTAACACGAAGTTGCCAAATGTAAAACAAGTGAGAAAGTCGGTCAAGCCCGACTATTATATACTCTGTACCTCTCTCTCTCTCTCTCTCTCTCTCTCTCTCTCCCTCTCCCTCTCCCTCTCTCTCTCTCTCTCTCTCCCTCTCTCTCTCTCTCTCTAAGATTGTGCGGCGTGGGTGGCGGGGGTGGCCGGGAGTGATTAGTTCTTTTCTTTTTTGCTCATAGCGAGAACCGCTCGTCCGTTTCTTTATCATTTTATCATAACAAACAGATCTCAGAGATGGTAAGAGATAGAGGTTTGACATGTATGGGACAAATGTTTCTTATACTTGCAGGCAGATCAAGTTTATTTTCAATTTTTGCCACGCCCCCTCCCGCCCCCGCAATTTTGAAAAAACGTCATATCTCCCACAGTTTTGTAGATAGATGATTTGTACCTTCTATGAATAGTTAGTCATTAGCAATATGTATCAATTTGAAGAGGAAATGATAGAGATCGGATGAGCGGTTCTCAAGTTATGAGCAAATAAGTGAATCACCCCCTCCACCCCCCTCCCACCCATGCACAACCAACGCACAATCTTAGATAAAAAATTATTAATTTTTTTAAAAAAAAAAAAAAAAAAAAAAGGGAAAAAAAAACTAAATAGCCACAACACTTATATTTTATGTAAAATATAAATATGTTAATTTTATTTTTTATATAAAAATTATTCAAAGTCTTGTCTTTGCAAGCGCGTAGTTCTAGTTGTATTCGTCGCATCGGTTCACGCTAGAGCTTTTGGAAAGCTCTTTTCACGCGCTAACACGTGTTTGATTTATTGTTGTTTGTTTTTAGTCGTTCGTGAGTTATAGCGTCGCAAACATGGAGCAAAATAAAGAGAAAATACGGCATATTTTACAGTACTACTACGATAAAGGCAAAAATGCATCTCATGCTGCCAATAAAATTTGTGCAGTTTATGGACCCGATACAGTTTCCATTTCCACCGCACAACGATGGTTTCAACGTTTTCGTTCTGGTGCAGAGGTGATCGAAGATGCGCCACGGTCCGGAAGGCCTGTCGTCGAAAATTGCGATAAAATCGCTGAATTGATCGAAAGAGACCGGCATAGTAGCAGCCGTAGCATCGGCCAAGAGCTGGGCATGAGTCATCAAACCGTTATAAACCATTTGAAGAAGCTTGGATTCAAAAAGAAGCTCGATGTATGGGTGCCACACGACTTGACGCAAAAAAAACATTTTGCCCGTATGGATGCATGCGAATCGCTTCTGAATCGCAACAAAATCGACCCGTTTTGAAGCGGATGGTGACTGGCGATGAAAAGTGGGTCACTTACGACAACGTGAAGCGCAAACGGTCGTGGTCGAAAAGCGGTGAAGCTGCCCAGACGGTGGCCAAGCCTGGATTGACGGCCAGGAAGGTTCTTCTGTGTGTTTGGTGGGATTGGCAGGGAATCATCCACTATGAGCTGCTCCCCTATGGCCAAACGCTCAATTCGGACCTGTACTGCCAACAACTGGACCGCTTGAATGCAGCACTCATGCAGAAGAGGCCATCTTTGATCAACAGAGGCCGAATTGTCTTCCATCAGGACAACGCCAGGCCACACACATCTTTGGTGACGCGCCAGAAGCTCCGGGAGCTCGGATGGGAGGTTCTTTTGCATCCACCGTATAGTCCGGATCTCGCACCAAGTGATTACCACCTATTTCTGTCCATGGCGAACGAGCTTGGTAGTCGGAAGTTGGCCACAAGAGAGTCCTGTGAGTTTTTTGCCAATAGGGAAGCGAGCTTCTATAAGAGGGCATTATGAAGTTGGCATCTCGTTGGGAACTCGTCATCGAACAAAACGGCGCATATTTGACTTAAATCGCATTATTATAACCAATTTTATGAACAATTGAAAATTCAATAAAAATACCGCAAGACTTTTTGACAACCTTATATTTAAATGCTTGGCGTCTCGTTTTCTAATAAAAATAAAGCCCCCCAAAAATGTTTTTGGGCCCCATTTTTTTTTTTTTTGACTTTTTTTCATTGGGGCCTTTTTTCGGAGGGCCCGTTGGTTCCCCGAGTCAACGGCATGGATTATGAACTGTGCATCAGACCTTTTTAGCCTGGTCTTAGTACAAATTAGGTTTCTTGTCCTTTTGGGACCCCAATAAACCTTATAGTGAAAAAAAGTAGGACGGTTCCTTGAGTATAAATTATTTTTGGAGCATGTGAACCCTTAAGGATATGGACGATTTTGGGGTCAAATTAAATAATTGGTTTACAAAGTCAGTAATGGAATTCTAACCTGGTATACTTATTAAGCAAACTATACTTCAATAAATAATTTAATTAAAATTTTATAACCCTGCCAAATGTTTTAACACATCAGAGTTTAAGATCGCCAGCATTAAACAACCAATTTTTTCTAAATAAAACCCACTTTTTGACCGATAGTTCCTATGACAGCTATAAGATATAGTCATCCGATTTTGACCAAAACTTTCAAATCTATGTGAAATCCTATAATATTAATAATAGCTAGTGAGACACGTTAACGTAAGCGTTTCCCTCAAAACTAAAATTATTAAGCCAACACAAAATAAGTGGTTCAGCCCTGAGATCCAAGAATCAAATCAAGTTGTGGGGCTACTGCGTATAAAAGATGGAAACGCTACAAAACGGACAATCTACTTCGAGTATTTAAGTCTTTACGAGTAAAAGTCACAAAGCGATGTTCTCTGCCAAATCTCACTCTATAAGGACTAAATTTAGTGCGGCAAAGAACTCCAAATCTCAGACATGAAAAGAATTAAAAACTTAGGTGTAGGGAAGACAAAGCCTCAATCAAAATCAGAATACAATCAATACAAAATTTTGCAAATTTGAACGTACCTGCAGCGACCCAAAACTTGTACCTGAATGCTTTACCCTTATGTGATAGTAGTTTGGTTTCGGAGTGTAAATTCATGTGACGTTCTGGAATGTGTCCTAAAGTAATATCAAATGCGGAGGCTTAGACAAAGTTCAATCCCAAATTCTTGAAAATATTACTTCCTAGCTTCTTAATCATATCACCTATATTTTATTACGATATTCACAACCTCTGTATTTCGTGACTGTTGGAAATTTGCAAAAATTATACCCATACCCAAAGATAAAAGCGAGTTCAGACCAATCTCCATTCTCCCTTTCTTGGCAAAAGTATTTGAACAACTAATGGCCAAACAGATTCGAGACATTTCTCTCCTCCACCAATTCTTTGTTAAGCCAACTACAATCTGGTTTTAAAAATTTAGAAGCTGCACGACAGCTATGGTATCAGGGTCTTGTATGTCAGGTTTCTTAGAGTCTAACTCGTGGGTGTCCCTCAAGGTTCTGTCCTTGGGCCTTTACTATTCTCTGTGTATATCAACGACCTTCCTGATTGTCTGAAGTCTGTAATGTCCATTTGTATGCTGATGACGTACAACTTTATGTAAGTCGACCGTTGCGTGAATTGAATGAGTGTGTAAGAATTTGTAATAGGGATCTCGTGAAAATTGGCGAGTGGGCTAAAGCGAATGGTTTTGGGGTTAAATCCCAAAAAGTCAGAAATGTGTAGTAATCTACAAGAAGGCTCTTAAAGTCAGTGATCTGCTTAAGCTGACAATAAACAATGTTCCGCTGGAATATGCTTAGGATACCACTAACCTAGAATCTAATTTAATAATACTCTAACGTGCGGCCACCATATTACAAAAGTGTCCGGGAATTCATTCGGGTTGGTTAGGCAGTTGTAGCTTTTACTCAAAAACTCATGTCCTCATCTCAAGCTTTTGGTTGCTAGAACATGTCTCATCCCGACTCTATTCTGTGGAAATATTTGGTAGTAGTGACAAACCAGTATGCAAGGCTTAAAGGTGGCATTGAACTCCATCGTAAGATATGTATTCAATCTTGGTAGTAGAGACCATATCTCGCAATTCGCAAAACAAATTCTTGGCCTTGACTTAGAGTCGTGGATCAGACTTCGCACATTATTATTATTTCATAAGATTCTAACGACAAAAGAGCCTCACTATTTATTTCAAAATATACAACTTGCTGTTTCAAACTCGGGTGAAAAACATAGTTAGTCAGCGCGTAAGCTAATTGTGAATCCTGCAGCTACAAAGAAGTTTTATAAATTGGCTGCAGCAATAAACAGATATTTTTTATTATGTTACATTGAAATTCTTCTAGGTGGAGCTCTTTTAAAGAACTATGAATGCAAAATCTTTATATCTCAATTATATTTGCGCATGCCAATTTTGGATTCATTGATTTCAACGATTTTTCCATGGCCACCAAGTTTCCCCACAACTTTTCCGAATAGACCAATCAATGTAGACTTCCCTTAAGAATTTTTCCAGTCTATAATTGATTGCCTGGCCCAGCCCAATTCGTTTTCCAAAAACATAATTTCACCTTTTAAGGAGTAAAATGTAATCAAATAGTATTAAAAAACTGGCCTCAAGAAAGTTAATTTTACCTTTTTAGCGAACAGCATCCCATACTACAAAATTTGCAATGTCCTTGATGGATAGTTTGGAATCAGCAAAAAAGGTGTTTGTCTTCTTTCTGTTCCCCTTTGTTGGAGCAGGACACATTTTTCGGCACCGAAAGAATAGTTTGTTGCCCTTTTCTGCTGTTTTGCAGTCAGCTCCACAATTTTCACTTGTGGCGCTTTAAATACTCGATGACTTCTCCTTCCGTTAAGGATAAAAAGTTGGACACAGTACATTGACATTTCGTGCACTCCATTTTAATGAGAAACATTGAATGACAAATTAAAAACCGATTAAACTTCAATTAAAAGTGACATATTTTCCAAAGCTATGTATATTTTTTAATTAAAAAATTAAAACTTCAAAATTCGTTTAAAAAGAAACCATGGTAGTCCCCCGCGAATTTTTTGCATCGAAATTCTTTTTAATTCTGGTAGATTTGCTGAGTCCAGCTCTGCCCGCAACGCGTCAATCAAATAAATGGTATTCGAGTCCTCTATCCTAATTTTTGCTTTGCATAAAATATTTTTAAAAATAGATTTTAAATTCAACAACAATGTTTGGCATCTCAAAGGTTACTTGTACGATAAAGTAAAATAAAAAAGGGAAAGTTTAAATTTAATGAAGAAACTTTAAGTCCACGGCGCCAGTATTAAACCTTAAAATTTCGAAACTTTGATTTCCATTACGGTAACTAGAAATTATTACGAATTTTTTGCGCCCTGAGGAAAAGAACATTTCAAAAATAAAAATTCCCATATTATTATGTTCAGTCTATTGTGCATGCAATGTAGCGTGCTAAATTTCCCGCACTTCTCTGAATACGCCCTGAGCGTCAGTTCTCGGATGTGTTTGGCTGCTTTTAAAGGACACCGGTTAGGTTCGCGGTTCGGCTTACGAGCGCGGATTAGCTACTTCTCTTCTTCTTTATTGGCCATCACAACCGTTTGGCCATCTTGGCCGCTGCAACTAATGCCCGCTAGTAGCTTCTGCTTCATGCGAGCTGACACCAGGCAGGACTGGGATGATAAGTGACTTGTATAGCGCTATTTTCGTTCTTCGAGAGAGTTCTCGGCTATTGAACTCCCTACTGAGCCCGTAGTAGCAACGGTTTGGGAGCGTGATTCTTCTTCGGATTTCCAGGCTGATGTTGTTGTCACTGGTTATCAACGTTCCGAGGTAGACAAAATCATCTACAACTTTAAAGTTGTACTCTCCCATTGTAACAGATTGCCTACCTAAAAACTCTTTTGGTATCAAAAAGGTTCGGAGAGTTTCGTTCCAATTTTGACGGAGCTCTGAGTGCTTAAGTCGAACGCACTTTGCTGGTATACCAAAGGTAGACAGGGCTTCAAAAAGCCTTGACCTTATCGGTGTGTCGAACTTTGTAATCGACAAAAAGATTTTTTTGAAAAATGCCATTCCGAATGGAGCGTTTCAGTGGACGGAACATAATGCAACCGTTTATATCAGCGGTGGGCATAAACCAAAATCATAACTTATTGACCTAGAGCCTGATAAAAATTCTATGTTGTTAAATGCATTGTAGAATCACCCAAACAGCTTCCTTTACAAAGAGCGCACGCTTCATCTGACTAAAAAAAACCCCAGCCCAAAATCCGATATGATGATCTTAGAAATAAGTGCCTCATCCGTACCATTCGAATAATCTCATCACCTCATCACAAATTTCATCACCTTGTGTAAATCTAACACTGCCTTATAGTAGGCAATACCTTTTTGTTTGTGCTCCGCCTGCCGTTTAGACTATACCTTTAGTTCAATTAACTCACGCTTATCTGAATGACGATAAATGGCCCTGTATTTCTGAATATCTATAACAGGGCAACCCCTCTGCTGATTGCTCTTTTTATTTGCATGCATGCCAAAGTTTTAATGAAATCATCAAAATTACCACACAATATAAATAGGTACATACGTTTCACAAATAAGGGGTTAAAAAAACTGCAATTGCAAGTGAAAATAGTGAGAGACAGAGAGGGGTTGACCTGACACTGAACCAGACAAACAACTGCAGCGGGGGTAGCTTACAATATTTCCCATTGCATTGCTAGTTTGTCTGCATCAGATATCAAACAAAACACAAAAAAGCGCAACGGGCGCCGCCTACTAACAGTGCAAACACCGTATTTAACAGAGCGCTATTGAGAGTGCGAGCACTGTTAACATTTGCCTTGAAGCTACAGCTCAAGGTTTTTTCTTGGCGCCTTGCTGTGGTGTGTGTGCTTGCGGCTGTGGTGGTGGGGGCCAAAGGGGCGTGCACCATTTCGTTTGGCACGCGCCTCTCTCGCTCTCAAGACGTTTTGGAGGACGACAGTAACGACAACGACGACAACGATGGATATTTGACATTTGGCCACTCCTACAACCTGACACTCGCCCCCAAGACCCATTCCATCCCCAACTTGACATGTGGGTCAGAGAAACTGTTGCTGTTGTTTTTGTTTTTATTGCTTAGTGGTGGTGGTAGGGATTGGAGTGTCTTGATTGGCTTTTTGTAACTTTATGTTCGGTGGGTAAAAAAGTGGGGGAGATAAAAACGAAGCTTTTTAGTTTTCGAAAAATGTTTATAACAAATGATTACTACACTTGTATACACAAAACTTATTGTGCCTTTTAAAGTTTGTTATGCACCTGAAAAGGCATATTTGAAAATTATATTTGGATTAAAACACATTTAGGTTGTATACCAATAACTAGTCAAACAAATAGCTAAGTAGAAAAGAAAATAAAGCTTGCATACTTTAAACGGCATTTATCACATATAATTTGGTGTGTATTAACGTAGTATTCAACGATTATGCAATGAATGTATTTAACTTTCTCTGGTAGTATAGTATGTACCAGTAGAGAGGGTTGTAGTCAGAGAAATTTTTATATTCTTAGTTGCCTGGAGCCAAAGACACTACACATAATAGATGAAGCGCCTCATACTAACTTTTTGATGTGAAACATCTTTAATTTCGGTACGGAAGATTTCAGTAGAAGGAGGGGGAAAGAGGTGGAAAGAGGGGTTTAGTGACTTAACAGTGACTAATCTGTGACTTAACAGTGACAAAACAGTGACTAAACAGTGATAAAAGAGTGACTAAACGGTGACTTAAAAGTGACAAATTAGTTACTAATCTGTGACTTCACAGTGAAAAAAACAATGACTAAAAAGTGACTAGTCTGTGACTAAACAGTGACTAAACAATGGTTCTTCAGTGAATCTGACCAGTTACTTAACAGTGACTGAGCAGTGCCTAAACATTGACTAAACAGTGACTGAACAGGGACAAAACAGTGACTGAACAGTGTTTGAACAGTAACTTAACAGTGACTAAACAGCGACTGAACAGTGACTGAACAGTGACTAAACAGTCACTTAACAGTGATCTTACAGTGACTGAAAAGCGATTGAATAGTGTCTGAAAAAATATGGTTTTTGGCAAAAACTATTTTTTTTTGTAAGAAATTTCAAAACATTAAACATAAATATCGAAATTTGATATCTTAATTTGAAAAAAACCGCCTTCCAAAATATTTTGGTGGCAACCCTGTAGTGCTGCCACTTCAACAAAGTCAGCTGTTTGAGAAACTTGGCGTTGTGGCTAAATTGGCGGGAGAAATTTGCAAACTTTAAGTGATTGTGCTGTGGTGGCAAAAAGTAATTTCTTTCTTCTTAAAATGGATAAACTTTGCCAAGGTATTTAGAAATATAAATTGCTTAAGATAATTTGGTTGTAATGTCTTATTGTCCAACTGTGAACTGTCTTATATGTGTATCTTAATAGATTAAAACCAACAATTCTGTGTGTGTTCTGTGGAGTATAACTTACTAATGGCAAAGCCTTGCAAAAGGGTAAAAGCGACAATTTGTTGATAAAACTGTCCTTGTTATCATGTAACTAAGCATTTTTGCTCTTTTTTGCTCCTTTTCGATATAATTGCTTTTATCTAGCAACGTATGAGATTGACCACGGTGCACTTCTAGAAGTTTGGACTAGCAACAACCGCTCGGAGGAAGCCCTAAGGGGTTATATATTGCAAAAAGTAAATTGCGAGCGCTTCGATGAGACAATAAGTCAACTTATATTACAAAAAACAAAAGATTTCATATACAGAATTGAGCTAAAAAAGTGGCGAGTTACGGGAAACGACAAAGTTGAATTAGCGGCACGAAAACAACAAATTCAAACCGCATTTTGGAAGGATATGGGGCTTCATGTAGACAAGCCATGACAGAATGGCAGTGGCAACAGTAATGACAGAAATACGGCGAGACGGGCATTTTCAGATCCAAAAAGTTTGTCCTTTATATTAGGATTAAACTACGATTTAATTTATCGCTTTCATGTGATTTTAATTGCCATAATCTGCCATTACCAGTTAAACTCAGAAAAATTTAAAATGTTCTGTTTTGAAACCTTCACTATGTACCAAGACCGGTATTCTTGGTACCCTATGTCTCCAACAGTACACAAAATTGTTGTACATGGTTATAAAATCTTAGAAAGCTCAATTGTTCCTGTTAGCTCTTTGGGAGAAAGAGCATCAGAGGCAAGACACCAATTTTTTAAGGCAGATAGAAAATCACATGCCAGAAAATGCAGCCGAGTGGACAATATGCAAGATGTTTTTCACAGAGCCATGGATTCGTCTGATCCCTTTTTATCTAGCCTCTGCATTACAAAAGTGCAAAGTCCAAAGATGCGCTTACCACCTGAAGTTATCGACTTGTTAGACGAGCCAAGTATTCCACTAACAGTTAAACTAATAGAGGGAGATACCTCCCAAAGCTCCAATGATGATGAGGAAGAAGATGGCGAATATATTGACGGAAATATAAGTAATGATTTTGAAATAGATCTAATTGATTTAGATAACGAAGTGTCAGATGAAATTTAAAACTAAGTAAAATATATAAAAAATTTGTGGTGAGTTAAAACTTGACTATTTTTGCAAAAATTCAATGATTCACATTTTTTAGGACGTCTATTTATTTATCGAGGCCTTATAAATATAATACTTAAGTTAAGTTTATTGTTTTTATTTTTTAGTGTATTCAAAAAAAATTTTTTTTAGTATTTAGTTATTAAATTTCTTACCCACTGTACGAGGGGTTGGGGGAGGTCAAATTAAAAAAGTAACAAAATCCGAAATTTTACTTTAATTTTAAAAGAATAGTTGTAAAATTTCAGATCAATATCTTTAAAACTGGAGTTTACGCCAAAAATCCGACTTTTTCCCATAGTGCAGTGGCTAAACAGTGTCTGAACAGTGACTGAACAGGTACTTAACAGTGTTTTAAACGGTTCTTTTTAGGGAGTTATTTGGTACTTGAACTCCATTTTAGTTTTCTTCTTTTGACAGATTGCATTGCTGATTTATATACAATTGAAAGAGCTTGTGATTTTGATATACTCACCTGATCATATTAATAGTTACACACATCAGCTCTGACTTTAAGGTAACAGAAAACAGTTTTATTCATTGTTTCAAAATTAAAATTTGTTCTCATTGGTTCTTAAACTATTTGTTTTTAATAAAATTAACTTAATTGGAAAAAGTAAAAAAAAAAAAAAAAAAAAAAATTTTTTTGGTTTAAGATACGTTTTCAGTGGGATCATAATAGTAGGTACACTTCATGTGTTCTATTTTTAGGTAAATTAGTATTGGTCTACTACTGTGAGTGGTAATCTAGTGTAGGGTTATTTTTTGGGGTGGGCCTTGGGGGGGGGGAAAAAAAAAAAAAAAAGAGTGTAGTGGGGGGGGGTAATTTTAAAAATAATTTCCATTTCTTTTAGAAATCCTGGAGGATCTTTGACGTTTTGGCAAATGCCAATAGTTGTTTGGGGGAATTCTTGGCCGCCTCTTCCAGAGAGGTGAAACTTGGGGAATGCAGATGTTTTAGTCTTGTCGTGGCGATTGCTGGGCAGCTGCAGATGAGGTGTTCTAGAGTTTCTGCTACTCTGGGTTCCTTACATTTCCTGCAGGTGTCTGCTGTCGTGATGCCTAGCTTTATCGCGTGAGCGGCTGCTAGGCAGTGACCAGTTAATATGCCTATAAGCAGTCTGCAGTCTCTTCTGTGGAGCTGCAGCGTATAGTGCGTTAGTTTTTTGTCTCTCTTCTTGCACATGATTTTAGAGATTCTGCAGCCGGTCGTGTTCTTCCACTTTTCCTCTGCTTCTTTCTCCGCTATCTCTTCCATCTTGCTGTATAGCGTCTGTAGGGAGATAGGTATGTTTAGTGTTGCTTCTTGGCTAAGTGCGACCCCGGCTTTTGCAAGAGTGTCCGCCATTTCGTTTCCATCAATGCCCTGGTGGCTGGGAATCCAGTAGATTTGCACCTTGCTGGAGGTGCTGATGGCGTGACTCTGCATTGCTTTGATTGCCGCTTGGCTGTCTACGTATATGTTGATTTGATCGTTTGGTGCGTGTAATTCAGCCAATTCAGCTGCTTTCCTCATAGCGAAGACTTCCGCCTGGAATATAGTGGAGTGGTTTGGCAGTTTGTAGGAGAGTCTCAATTCCGGTTCCTTGCAGTACACGGCGGCTCCGACTCCTGAGGCCATCTTTGAGCCGTCCGTGAAAAGGTGCGTTGCTTCCTGGGCCAGTCCTGTCCGCCAGGATCCTGGTCCCAGTAATGCTGATGCGCCTGTAAAGTTGGTTTTTGGGATCATGTAGTCCGTGCTACTGTTGATCTCTCTGCCCACTGTGCTGTGTCCATAGCTTTGTAGCGCCATGGTGCCTGCGGGGAAGGGGGGTGGGGGTTTTTTGTGGAGGGGGGCGTGCTTGGATGTCTCAGGGGGTTGACATCTAGGATGTGTTCCAGTGCTTTTGTTGGAGTAGACCGCAGCGCCCCCGTTATGCAGACCAGTGCCTGCCGCTGGGCCTTTTCCATCAGCTTTAGATATGTGGACTTCTCTGTGGCTTGCCACCATACCAATATACCGTGTAGTAGTATCGGTCGTATAACTGATATGAAGAGCCAGTGCGTTAGTCTTGGTGATAGGCCCCAAGTGCTGCTTAGCATCTTCTGGGATGCATATAGCGCATTGGTTGCCTTTTTCACCCTTTCCTCCATATTGAGTCTCCATGGCGTTCCGCCATGTGCCTCTCTCGTCATGGTTGTGGAAACCCCACTCGGCTAGTACTCTCCTGCAGCTCAGCAGGTTATATATCCAGGAGTCCAATGCCGTGTGTATTGCTAGGGCTCTTAGGCTTCGCATTATTGCTTCTGTAGTGACGTTGTTAAATGCACCCGAAATGTCAAGGAATGCTCCGCAGTTTCGTGTAGGCGTGCTGGTTACCCTCCAAGGTCAGGTTCATGCCTTCTCTTATATGGAGGTCCAGTAGATTTTCCATTGTTTTGAGCAGGAATGATGTGAGGCTAATGGGCCTGTAGTCTTTTGGTTGCACGTGACTGCATTTCCCTGCTTTGGGCAGGAATACACAGGTACATAGCTCCACCTCAAGCATGCTATAAAAATGGATTGTAGCCATGGGACGATTGCGCATTTGATCGTTTTTAGCATGGCTGGGAATATTCCATCTAGCCCTGGGGATTTGAACCTCGCAAACGAGTCGATCGCCCATCGGATCTTTTCTGGAGTAATGATATTATCTGGGATGTTGGCTTGTTGCGTGTGTAGGTCTTGAGGCGTATCTGTCTCAGTGACTACAGTGCAGCCTGGAAAGTGCGCATCAAGTAGAGCGCATGTCGCTTCTCTGCTGCTTTCCGTCCAGTGTCCATCGTTCGTTTTTAGCTGACTCTGCATGGGTGGCTGGTTTGAAAGCAGTTTCCTGAGTCTAGCTGTTTCGGAGACCTTCTCTATGCTGGAGCAGAAGTTTCTCCATGAGTTTTATTTTGCCTTCCGTACTTTTTTTTTGAAGACGCGAAGTCTAATCTTGTATTCCTCCCAGATTATTTGCTCATCCGCTTGTTTGGCGAGTTTGAAGCATTCTTTCACGTTCTTCCTCTGCTCTTTTAGCGCTGGGGTCCACCAGGGGGGTCTGGTTCTCCTTTTGCTAACTGTGAGTTTGCATGAGGTTTTGTATGCTTCGGTTAGGTTGGCTGTGAGCGTCTCCACGGACCTCTCAATGTCGCCTACCGAGCAGATACTCGTTGGCTTTGGTAGTTTTGATTCTACCGTTCTAAGGTACTTCTCCCAGTCTGTGTTCCGGGGGTTCCTATAGGCTTTTCTGGTTTGCTTGTGGTTAAACTCGATCTTAAATTGGATATACTTGTGGTCAAAGAAGGAGTTTCTATCGAGGACTCTCCATTCTGATGCCTGAGTACTATTCCCTAAGGTCAGAGTTAGGTCTAGGACGTTGGCCGATGTTGGTCCCACAAATGTGGGCACATCTCCAACGTTTTCTATATTAAGGTTAGTTTGTAGAATAAAGCTTAAGAGTGACTCACCTCTGTCGTTGACGTCTGGGCTACCCCACACAGTGTGATGTGCGTTGTCTCCTGCTCGCCTCAGCCGTTAGGTGTTCGAGCTCGGCCGGTGGCGACTCTCGCTCGTGGGCCATGTAGCAGGATGCCAATAATATTGGCTCATCATCGTGACCTTCCAGGGCCACAACTGTGAGGTCATCCGTGCTGTAATTACTGCGGTGGGATAAAAAGTGTTGTAGTTTTGTGACCTTAGCCCTGAGACCTTGTTCCCTGCCGCAATCCAAGGTTCCTGAATTAAGGCCACTTCGGCGGGCCCTGCCTCAAGGGTTATTAGGAGCTCCGCCGACGCGAGCTTGCTTTTATACAAGTTTACTTGGAGGACCTTCAACTGCATGGTCGTTGTAGGCGTCCCCCGGCGCGGATGGATCAACTACCATGGTTGAGTCCTCATCCTCATCGTCTTCCAAACTGGGTGGGTCAGCTACTGTGGCTGATTCCTCATCCCTTTCGTTCTCAGCCGACTGTACTACCTCCGTGATATCGAGGCTGCTGGCTTTATCGACCATCTCGTCGATGCCAAGGTCTTTCTCGACCTCTCCAGCCTCTAGCGTGTGCTCGTTTTTGTCTTCGGGATGGCGGTTTTTGAGTCGTTGGTGCACGCTACCTACTCCCCACGCCATCTTCCCGAATCTCGGGTAGAGCAAATCATCGGCCTCCTTGTTGATCTGGAGGACCATGTGCTGCCCGTTCTTGTCGGGCTTAGCAACGTGTAGTACCTTCCAGTCAGCTGTTGGCACGTCTGGGTTTTGCCACCTTAGCAGTTTCAGCGCTTGCTCCTTTGGTACAACCCTTGGGAAGAGCACTTTCGCTTTCGGTACTGACGGAATGCATGTTCTGTCAAACGCAACAGGTTGCGCTGCTGGGTCGTCCATCCTCTTAAACATCTCCTCGAACAGCTTCCCCTCTACTACCTTCCACTGTTCCAGGGTCATTTTGCCGAAAGGGTTGCTTTTGTCGACGAGGGCTACGGTGAGATGCCGTTTTGCCACGTCACTGTCTGACTCCTTTGTAGGCAGTTTTGCTTTAGGAGTGGAGCTTAGTGGAGCCTTGCTCTGCGGTCTTGGGCGTGGCCGTTTGCTGGCTGGGGCCTCCGCTTTCGCTGGCTCAGTTGAGCGCTGCCGCTTGACAGCTAAGCTCTCCTCCACCTTGTTGGTATAAGCTGCGGAGGTGGCTTGCATCGCCTGCTTCTTCGCAAAGTGTTTGCGACCCTCCTTGATCTTTTGCTCGGCCCACGCCAGCTTGTTGCTCTCCTCTGGGGTGAGCTTGAGGGCCGCCTTATATTGGGCCTTTGCTCGCATGCCTTCCTTTGTCCTTTTGGGCCTTACCTTACGAGAGGTGCTAGAACCCGTCTGGACTGGGGAAAGCAGCAGCTTTTCCTCGGCCTCCGTATTTATTGAGCCTCCGTGTGACTCGCAGTCAGAGTCTGCATCTACTGCGGTACCACGCCACACGTTGGCTCTTGTCGTTGTGGCAGTAGTGTTTCAACTGTCTTGGCCTGCTCCAACCGCGACAGAGGTGTGGCCTATTTGATATGATTCTGACCAACCTTACGCTCGAAATATCCAAAAAAAATATGAAAAATGTTGCTTGGTATTCCCCTTAAAGGATTTAAAGAGAAAAACCACTTAAAATTTAATTTTTTAAATTTTAGAGATTTAATCCGAATCTCATCCCATATATTGGCAGTATATTTAAAATTTTTGGTTTTTGGGGCGAGAGCGCGTCCACTAACTGTAGTCCGATCGCAGCCAAACTTTCCATTATATCAATTGGGACCAAAACGATAGTTTTGCCGCCCGGGATTAAAGCAAAAATATTATAAATTCTTCGAAAAAAATACCAAAAAATTTTTGGAAAAAATTACCCTTTTGATATAATTCTGGCCAAGTTTACGCTCAAAATAAGACATATTTATATTTAAAATGTTGCTATGGTATTCCCCTAAAAGGATATAAAAAGAATTATCAAAAATTATAATATAAAAATATAAATATAAAAATTTTTTTTTGGTATTTTTAGAAATTAAATTTGAAACTCATCCCCTCATTTTCCATAAATTTAAAATTTTCGATTTTTAGGGCGAGCGCGCGTCCACTAAATGAAGTCCGATCGCTGCCAAACTTTTTTTCATATCTATTGGGACCAAAACGAATCTTTTTCCGCCCGGTATTTTGAAATCTTTTTTTTAAGGGCCAGTATAGGGTACATGGTATAAAAATAGAAAAATTAACAAGCAAATTTAACTTTTCATTTTTTTAAAGCAGAAAATATAAATAAATTTTTAATAAAGGTAGCAATTCCCAGTGCTGGGAATGCTGATTAGTTTTTTTAATCAGTCATCGCTTAAATAAAAAATAATTGTTTTTTAAATAATGGAGTTTTTCAAGCTAAAAACAATTACTTGATTTAAACAGTTGAACTTTTCAATTATCATTAAATCCGGTTGAAATATGCTTACATTTTAGCTCAACTGTTTTTTCAATTCAATTAAATTTTAATTGAATATTTTCACTAAAATTTAGAATTAGTTGAAAGTTCAAGCTTTAAGTCAATTATTAATGGCACTTGAACCCAGTCAAGTGCCAGCTGAATTTTATTTATTTATTTCCCTTCCATTAAAATTTAGCTTGGCATATTTCCCTTCCATTAAATTTTCAATTGGGATTTTTGACACCAGCCAATTTTTAATTGAGAAATTTCCCTTAAATTAAATTTTCAATTGGGATTTTTGACACCAGCCAAAATTTAATTGAGAAATTTCCCTTACATTAAATTTTCAATTGGGACTTTTCACAACCAGCCAAAATTCAATTGGGGATTTTTACTTCAATTAAATTTTCAATTGGGACTTTTCACAACCAGTCAAAACAAAATTGAGAAATTTGTGTAAAAACAAAAGCTACTGTGTTCAAAATATTATTTGAACGCCGAAGTCTTGTATTTTTTCCTAGTTTCAATGGCCAATAGACGACTTTGTAACACAATATCGATAAGCGATACCAACGTAATTTGAATAATTTAAAATGCATCAAAAATAAAAATGGTTTGGATATTGACGACAGCGTCAAATTCCAAGATTTTGATCTTGGGCATACGAGTATTTATTTCTTCAGCAGAGAACAATTTGGTGAAAAACTTGCAGGTACCCGGCGTGCGTTGCTACGCCCCATTTAGAATTTTAAAAACAAAACGAAGAAATGACCCTTACTTGTCAATTGCCATTAATTCAATCTTCACGATAATCTGAACTTATTTAAAATTCGCGATTTTTCAATCCGTTTGATCGACAACTTTTATTTACCTGTCTTTATGATAATTAAAATTTGACCAAACCCTCCTATTTACCCATCTATAAATGCCCACTATAAAGTTTTCATGATAATCTGAACTTATTAGAAAATTTTGTATATTTCCGGATTCTTTGGAGCGCTTGATCTTGTCCCGTCGTTATCTCTGTGTACCTTTGGCACAGGATATACAAATCTATTCATTTTTGAATTATCAAGAAATTCATTTTTAAAATTAAGTAAATCAAGTAAAATTAAGTAAGTGCGGAGAGAGCAACCCGCTTTTACAGTTTTGTTTATTATTATGTGTGTGATAACAATTAAGAGCTGAACGGTTGGTCGTAGTCAAATGTAATGTTGTGAGTGTGAAAAGGTGCTATGTTAAACAGATTTGTTTCTATACGGTCTTATAAGTTTATCCATATTTATCGCTTTTTTTGTTCACTTCTGTTTATTGAAGGCCGCAATGCGTGCATCCAATTGTTTTATCTCCTGCCCCATTTGTTTGGCTCTTTTTGATGTGGTCGGTTTATTAACTACTTCCAGCAGCCAGTTTAATCTGGCTCGATCCTCCTCGCTGGCCTGGGCCCGCCTTTTGCCGCAAACTAACTGGGATTCGGCGGACGGTGAGGGTCCCAGACCAGTTTTCAGTGTCTGACATGCCTTATTACGCGTTTTATTATATGGGATACCGGCTGGCAGCGCTTCATCGTATTCTTCCGAAGTGGGTCTATTGAGACGACGCGCTTGTGCCAGGGTACGCAATGAACCTAGCTTAACAGGCATAGTTTGTGCGCCTGTAGAACGCGTCGTTCCTCTTGCCACGTTTTTTGAGGAATGTTTTTTGGGGCCCATTGTTTATCACGTGGAATGCTGTGTTAAGGTTTCTGAGTTACTTTAGTATACTTTTGGATTTAGCTGATAATCTTACCTTACGTAGGTTTGCTTTTCCTTTTTGTTTTCACTGAAAACTGTTTTCCAGCAATTTTCCACTCGTTAGAATCCAAATGACAAAAACTTAAGTATCAGAGTCAACTTGATGTGAATGTAGTAATGAAGTTTGGAAATTTAAAAAAGATTATGCTGCTTCGGCTTACCCAAATAGCCTGCCGCTGGGTTGGACACTTTTGTCTGACCGCCTGGCGGTAGTGTCCGAATTTTATGACATCCCATATAAAATCTGGTATGAGAGCTGGCAGCCATAGCCAGAATCCGGGTGACATTCTACAGCCGGGCTTCGACCTTCCGAAATATAGGGTATTCACATTGTGTCAAGTTATGACCAAAAGAAAGTTTGCTCCCACAGCGCAGCATCAGCGCTTCTAGTGCAGGTACACAATATATTACAATAGGGCATGTTTTTATACCCTTGCAGAGGGTACATTAAAATTGTACAGATAAGCGCATAGAAGGAAGCATCTTCGACCATATAAAATATATAATGAGTTTTATAAGCGCATATCAAGGTTTTTCAATCTTCAAGATTCCCAAAAAATCGTTTTTAATCAAGAATGTTTATTTTTCTCAGTTATTGGATTGAATGTACCATCTGCCTAAAAAAATAAGACCAATTGTTATTCTCAAGTCGAAATTTCGAGCATGATCAATATAAAAGAGGCAACTGAAATTTGGTATTTCAATGTTTTCAGATAATTCAAAGTGCATGATACTGTACTGATGATAGTAAAATTCAACATGATGGTTATAGTATTTTATACTCATTACCGAAGGTACATAGAGTATATTAAGTTGGTGCAAAAATATGTAACAGGGAGAAGGAATAATTTCCGGCCCTATAAAGTATATATATTCTTGATCAGCATCAACAGCCGAGTCGATATAGCCATGTCCGTCTGTCCGTCAGTCTGTCCGTCCGTCTGTTTCTATACTATCTCCTCCGTCAGTTTTAAAGCTATCGTAATCAAACTTTGCACGAAGTGTTTTGGTACCAATACGTTGCACATTTGTCGGAACCGTCCGGATCGGATGACTATGGCATAGCTGCCATAGGAACTATCGGTTGAAAAAGCAGTTTTAGTGGGAAAAACTTTTTTATTTTCCATGCAAACGTCTCCGAACCTCGTATTTTGAAGTTCTTTATGCTTTCACAAAATTTCAGCAAGTTTTATGAATACCGGGCAACTATATAGTAAAGCTTTAATACAAAAGATAGGTCTGAAAAAAGCCTTAGTATGAAAAACTTTTCCGTCTGTCCGTCCGTCTGTCTGTCCGTCTGTCCGTCCATCCGTCCGTCCGTCCGTATGAACAAACAGATCTCAGAGATGGTAAGAGATAGAGGTTTGACATGTACGGGACAAATGCTTCCAATACAGGGTTGCCCATATTCGACGGACCCATCTGGCAACGCCATAACTTTTGACAGAGATGTCAGATCGCTTAATGACATACCGCGTTTGAAGCGTCAGCCAAGCGTTTTACGATCACGCGAGCGCTCTGAAATAGTTGAAATTTACATTCAACAGAACAAGTCAATTGTGAAAACTCAACGTGCTTTTAAAAAATTTCACATTTTCACATTTCACATTGAATGGGACCGTAAATAAGCAAAATTGCCGTATTTATGCCACTGAAAATCCTCAGGAGATTCAAGAAGTGCCTCTTCATGACGAAAAAGTCACAGTTTGGTGCGGCGTTAGTGCGAAAACGGTCATTGGGCCGTTTTTCTTCCAAAATGAAAATGGCCATGCTGTTACCATCAACCAGGAGCGTTATCGCGACATGATGACCAATTTTGTGATGCCAATTATTCGTCGAAAGCGTATGAGGCAGTTCTGGTTTCAACAAGACGGCGCTCCACCGCACACAAGTCGCATAACAATCGATTTTCTGAAGAAATTGTTTCCGGGCCGTTTGATGTCGAAAAGTGGTGATTTGGACTGGCCACCGCGTTCGCCCGATTTGACGCCGCCTGACTTCTTCTTGTGGGGATATTTGAAGTCAAAGGTTTACGTTAACAAGCCAAGGACCGTAGAAGAGCTCAAGGACAACATTCGTGAAGAAATAGCCGCTATTCCGGCCGAAATGTTGGCGAAATCGATGGAAAATGCTGCAAAAAGGGCACAATACGCCATCAACGCCAGAGGCGGCCATTTGAGAGATATCATATTCAAAAATTGATGTAAACAAATCTACTTGGAACAAATTAAATGATTAAGATTGCCAACCGCCAAATTTTTATTTTTTTCTTTGATTTTTTAAAAAAAAACATGGGTCCGTCGAATATGGGCAACCCTGTACTTGCAGGCAGATCAAGTTTATTTTTAATTTTTGCCACATTCCCTCCCGCTCCCGCAATTTTGAAAAAACCTCATATTTCCCACAGTTTTGCAGATAGATGATTTGCACCTTCTAAAGACAGTTAGTCATTAGTCATATGTATCGATTTGCCGAAGAAATGATAAAGATCGCATGAGCGGTTCTCAAGTTAAGAGCAAATAAGTGAATCACCCACCTCCCACCCATGCACAACCAACGCCGCACAATGTTATAGAGAGAGAGAGAGACAGAGAGAGAAAGAGAGAGGGAGGAAGAGAGAGAAACTTAGAGATGAGCGCAGCAGCAGCACTGCATTCAGCTCCTACTCTAGGTACAGAGTATATTATAGTCGGGCTTGACCGACTTTCTCACTTGTTTTTTGTTGCTTTTAAGAGAATAAACTAGAAAGGCAAAGCTAACTTCGTCTGTGCCGACGTCATTTTCCGACCTAACATTTCTATGGCAGCTACAAGAATTAGTCATCCGATCCGGTCATTGCACAGTGGTCGGTCTTGTATGAAATCAGCGGCCAAAAATAGCTTTATATAATTATAATAAGTAATAAACAATAATATAACCATCAATCAATCACTCCAAACTCCTATTGCACTACCCACGTCGCCTCCCGCCCATCGAAAAATGTGTTGTAAAACACAAAAATCTATTGCTTCGCTTTGGACTATTTTATTTACTTGTTACGTTAACAAAATTATGAAAATGATAATATTAAAACTAAGGCACAATTAAGCATGAACAAAACACAAACAATGAAAACACAAAAACAATATATATACGTTAGCAAGAATGTACACGCACGATAGTTCGTACAACACTATAAGCAAAACAGCACTAAAATGCGTGGTAGAAAACACACAAGAAGGAGGCAAAAGGTGGCGGCTGAAATTAATAATATAGACTAAGAAAACATTAACTAATATTTAAAAAAAGTTTGAGGGTAAGACAGGGGGTCACAACATTTTCTCTACCTCAAGTCAATGCATTAAAAAAAAACGCCACTCGACAGGACACCAGAAAAACAGTATTTTAAGACAATATGTAAACATAATAACAAAAAAAAATTTAATTGTTTAAACCAAACCCTTTTTTTTCAAAAACCTTTTTTTTTTAAAAAAATAAAAAACGAAAATTAATTAAAAAAAATTAATTTGTTGGGGGGACAAATTTAAACCTCTTTCCACAAAAAAACCCCTTTGGTTTTTGTCTTCTTTTTTTTTTCCTTTCTTAGGGGGTCCGCCGGGAAGAAACAAAAAATAATAAAAAATTTTTTTTACTTTTTTTTTAAAAATTTTTAAGTATACCAACCAAAAAAACTGACAAATTTTTTTTTTTTTGTCAATTAAAACCACCACATGGGAATGGTTGCGACAAATTAGGAGAAGGGGGGCAAAAGAGGCACCCGGGAAAATTTTAAAACACTACCGCTAAAAAACCGCACCAAAAAATTTGTATCAATATCACTCTGATACACGTTGTCTCAAATCGAAACTGAAACTATTATCATTTTTTTTGTATCAATGCAAACCAAGAAAGTATTAGATTGAAACTTTGAATATTTATTTGATGCGCAGAAGTATTATTTTGAAACTAAACAATTTTTTTATTTCGAAAATTCGAAGAATGTATGAATTGTAAAACGAAGCATGCCGAACGTCGCAGTTGGCGATGCTTGACATGTCTCATTTAGTGATTTTACTTTTAGTGTAAACAAATGTGTACTTAGTTAAAAGTAAAGGCTATGGAGGACCCTTTCCCAGACGACGTGATGAAGATAAATAAATGGATTTCAAATGGCGCATATTTGCAAGGTAAGTATAAGCAGCTGAGTCGTCGTTTTGTCGTTTTTTGAAAATATATGTAAATAACAAATGTAACTTTTTAGACAGGACACACAACAAGCCACAATGCTGCTGTGACAGTTTCAGCGCTTTGCAAGACAACGTACAATGCGAGAGGTGCGAAACCAAGAAAGCTGCAGAACAGGCGTTTTTCGCGTTTTTACTCAAGGTCTCTGAAGGCGTAAACTGCTACATGTACGGCAGGGTTCCCCCAGAAGAGAGCGCGAAAATGTGACTGTGTCTCTCTCTAACACACAGGGAGTATGTTCGTGCCCCAGGGTCTATGGCTGGGGAACTCTGATGTACGGGTTCGAGCAAGAGGCATACCAATATGGTGACTTCTGGTTAAGCAACATTCGCGTGGACACGAGGAGAGACAAATGTTTCCACTTAGAGGGGTGTCCACACTTGACGAATTCAATTTAATAGTGTAAATAAATTACATTTTGATAGAGTTTGAAATAAAAAAATTTTTTATAAAATGTTTTGTTTTAATTTTAATGGCAGATTATAATGAACTGAATTTATACTACAAAGATAAGAAAAAAATATTAAATTAATAAAAGCTAGTATCAAAATGAAACAAAAGTTTGATAGTTGAATTATCAAATTAATAAGACCTAGTGTCAAATTGATACTTAAAAATTAATACAATAAAGTGTCAACCTGATACACGTTAGTATCAATTTGAAATCCTCGAAATATCATGCTAATACTTTCGAAGATGTCAATTTATACTAAAAAAATCATACTCAATATTCAAATTATTAAATGTAATATAAAACAACTTTTTGGAGGTGATGAACAAATTCCCGTAAAACATTTAAAATTTAAAATTACATACTAACGGGGAGTTAACCCCCCCACCACACGTTTTATAAGTAAATGTGTAGTCCACTATCCACTTCTCTTATTAACTCTCAGCGGCAAATGCTAACAGAATTCCACGTAAAGTAAAAATTGGCTATACAACTCCTCAACGGGGCCAAATCTCTTGGCTGTGGCTTTAACTTTTTCGAATAACCCTGTGCAAAGACTATTAAAGCGAACATTTCGATCGCTTAATTGCTGGACAAATCGATGTAAACTAAATTGTGTCACTCTGATTACAACTAATAACATGACAAAAAGGTTCATGGCAAGATACATGAATGTATGTATAGTGTGTACTGATGTGTGTAACAGCTTACTAATAAATAGCACAATTACAGTTGGAGAGCTTAGATAATTAGAGAGGGCAGAATCAAGAGTTTGAAGGCTACTTATAATCAGCTGCTGCGTTGAACAGGTATCTTAAAATTAATTAGAGTTTAAATTCGAGTGGCTGGTGTGTGTGTGGTTGGTCGGTCGGTGTTTTCCTCCCCATTCCCGTAACTTATAACATTTTTTTGAAAGTCCTTCAACATTACTCAAACAACTAAGCCAGGGACAGTTTTGTCGACTTGCTGATCAATGTCCAACTGGCCATTTAATACCCAAAAATCTGGTTTCTCACTGATAACTTCTTTATTTATTTATTTTGCACAATTATCTCGCACTTGCAATGCGTGTTCTCTAATTGCTTTTCATTTCTGTCTAAGTTCTTTTGGAGAAATTTCCTCGCATAGCTAATCCATTCATAGTTAACCATGCTCTTCCCCTGGAAAGGAAACCCCAAAACCAAGACCAATTTGTATGCCGGCGCCATAAATTAGCTTAGGCAGTGAAGTTGACTTGGTTGTTATATGGACACGGGAGACACATAGAAGGCACGGCCAGACGCTTCACGTGCGCCACTCATTTGTCTACTGTCAGGTCCGCAAAGCTGTCCCCCTCTCTCCACCTCCCACTCGCCTGAAACTTTTTAATCTCCTACGATTATTCTCGCATTTGCCATTTGTTTACACAAACACATGGAAGGAGCAGATGGGGTGGGTGACTCTATGTTTAAGCTTATCAAATAATGGCAACATTTGCTACAATTCCTCCACCACCTCTCCAGCCACCTCCCCCTTACTCTCTCTCTGTCTCTCTAATCGCGGTTAATCTCAAAACAAACGTTTGCCAATTTATTTTCCACTTTAGCTGGGAACTTTCTCTCCCTTTCTCCCACCAACTTGCCCAAGCTTCAACTAATGACTTAATTTATCTGCCACAGGGCTTTCAGCGGGCGCCAAATTAAGTTGATTGTTTCTGTTTGCCGAACAGGCAAAAGAAAAAAACACCCGAAATGCGGAAAACCTTGAAGGAAAAATAAATGAACTACAACCCCACTACTGACTGAGTCTATGTCGAACTACTACATATAGCCCGCATTTGTGCTGGCTCTTTCTATTAACCAAAGCTTTTGCCTTTACATGACCTTAGTTACGTCATAAAAAAAATTATATTGGAGCATAACGTTATAGCGATTTTATAAAGCATGCGAAGGTTAATGTATTTTACAGTTTTGTATTCAAATTACTGTATACCTTCAAAAAACTATTTTCGGTTTGTTTACCCTGTACCAGAGCTGTAATGTATTCATTACTTCCCGTTTTTAATTACATTTCATTACTAAAAATATAATTTTTCAGGTAATGAGAAAACAATTCCTGATTACAATTTTTTAATAATCGTAATTGTAACCTGGAATTATGATGAATAATTATTCAGTGAATTTTCTAAAATGTAATTAATTTTACAATTACTTAGATAATTGAAACTGTAAAGGGGGATTATTCCGTGATTGTGCTTGAAATGTTGAATTATTATTATGTATTTGTAGGTGAATGATTTTTGAATTATGGTTTTTACTAATCCAGTTGGTAAGACACCAAATTTAATTGTTTGCTGGTCAAGGTTGCAAGGATGTTTGATAACCAATTTTAAGCTTCTAATAGCAATCATTTAATTGAATTGTGCATAAATAGATAATCAATACTTAGAAGAGAATACCGCATTTTATGACGCCAATAGCAACAATAGACTTTTCTCAGAAAGAGAACAATTTACAATTTACATTCAATCCGGCATTGACTACTCTGGCAGTAAAATTGCAGAGAATCTCTGATTCCACTGAGATCTTAAGCTTGAAGAGTGTGGCTAATGGTATTCTGGAGCGCTTTTCAAATATTTTTTAACTTTCGACAAATGCGAACTCTGCTATCTGCTATCTGTTTTAATTGCGGTGGTTTAATTGTCGTGTTGCTCTTCATTGTTTGGAATCTGGTGAAATTCAGCAAATTGTTACAGCGGAAGCAGTCAACTAAGCCCTGCCACAAAGAAATACAATGGACTCAAGTGAACAAATAATCCCCAAACATAAGTTCTACAATTTCGACGAAACCGGTAGGTTAACAAACATCTTTTTGCAATTTGATGACTTCTTGTTGCGGTGTCCAGGCACCCAGATAAGGTGGACTCGCAACTTGTACTACCCTCTAAGTCTTCATAATAATCTTTGGTCATATGAAAAATTTAAAAATTTCGCGATTCTTTTAAAAGTTTGACCTACAACTCGTATTTATTGGTCTATTTTGCCAACCATCATACAATAAATTTGCCAATTTCGCAATGTTTTGGACTGTTCAATCTTCTTCTACCCACGCCTGCTCTTTCGTTAATACTTAAATGAAAATTTGGCAATTTTTCGCGGTTGTTGGTCTACACCTCTTAAAGGGGATGAAGATGAATTGGCATTTGTCCAAACTTCATAATAATATTAGATCCTTTGAAAATTTATTTTTATACTCTGTACCGAAGGTACATAGAGTATATTAAGTTTGTGCAAAAGTATGTAACAGGGAGAAGGAATAATTTCCGACCCTATAAAGTATATATATTCTTGATCAGCATCAACAGCCGAGTCGATATAGCCATGTCCGTCTGTCCGTCTGTCCGTCCGTATGAACAAACAGATCTCAGAGATGGTAAGAGATAGAGGTTTGGCATGTATGGGACAAATGCTTCTTATACTTGCAGGCAGATCAAGTTTATTTTCAATTTTTGCCACGCCCCCTCCCGCCCCCGCAATATAGAAAAAAAGTCATATCTCCCACAGTTTTGTAGATAGATGATTCGTACCTTCTAGAGATAGTTAGTCATTATTAATATCTATCTTTTTGCCGAAGAAATGATAAAGATCGGATGAGCGGTTCTCAAGTTATGAGAAAAAAAGTGTAATATAGACGCCTCCAACGCACACGCAAACAACACCGCATTGCATGCATCAAAGAGAGAGAGAGAGAGAGAGAAAAAAATCTTAGGGTTGAACACAGTGGCAGCGACGCATTCAGCATATACACTGGGTACAGAGTATGTTATAGTCGGACTTGACCGACTTTCTCACTTGTTTTTTTTACCATTACATCTACACCTATTTACAAATTCCTGCATTGTAATCTAATCATCAAGCGGTGTATGAAATACTCTTATAGTAATTTTGCAAATTTCGCGGTTTCAAGTCCATGTTATCAACTATCTGAGTGCTAAATATCATCCCAAACCATTAAGCCATTTGTGCGAATTGCGTAACAATCGGGCAAACATACAAACTGTCACTTTTATTATATTAGGAAAACAAATAAATAATGATTTTTTTGGCCGGCTCAAGGTCAGATGTATTTAATGTGCATTACTTTCATCAAGTAAAACACATTTCTCTTTTTGTTTTCTATAACTTTTTGGGCTATAACTTTTAAAAGCGCGATGATACCGAAAAACTGAAAATATGTAAAATAAGAAGAAACAAAGGACTATCAACTGGTTTTTTTTTTAGATTTTTAATATCAGCAGAAAATTGTTCAGAATTATTTAAACTTGGGAAAAAATAGATTTGATCAAAAAATAACCACATTTTTAAGATTAAAATTCAACAATTTGTATCTTATCAGCAAAATAAAAATAGGAATAGGACACTTAATGTGGCCACAGGATCAACAAATGCAAAGATACCTCGCTAAACACACGTTTATGCAAATATTTGTTAAGCCTGACGTGCTGGGAGAAGTTCAGCGGCAAAAAAATAAACAAGGAACGATTGCTAACTGCTCTGTTGCAAAAGTTGGCCTTTTTTTGTAAACTTGTGTAATCTAAGTAATTGTAAAAGTAACTAAATTTTGTAATATTCACAGAATAATCGTAATTCCTAGTTACAATACGATTATAAAAATTGAAACTAAACTTGATCTGCCTGCAAGTATAAGAAGCATTTGTCTCATACCTTTGCCCCATACATCTGTCTGTCCTTCCGTCCGTATGAACAAACAGATCTCAGAGATGGGAAGAGATTTGGAAGAAACATAATATCTTCCACAGTTTTGTAGATAGATGAGTTGTACCTTCTAGAAATAGTAATTAGCATTATGCACCGATTTGCCACAAAAATGATAATGCTCGGATAAGCGGTTCTCAATTTATGAGCAAAAGACCAAATACCACCCCGAATAAATGGCCTAGGCCACTGTCGTTCTCCCACCGGGAATCAAAAAAAAAAAAAGAGCGCCTGGAATTTTACCTCAAGAAAGTGGCGTCGTAAAGAGTTCTTAACAGTTACGATAGTTGTCAAGTTTTCCCCAGTTTCGCATTCAAATTCAAACAAACGTACGTAATTACCGAATATTCTAAGCTTCTAACCTGGAAGTAAACATTAACCGCAACTTTTACTACTTAAGTCTTGTCTTGAATCCTCACCTTCCTTTCTAAAAACTGGACTTCGCAGCTTAGTGTAATTATAATAATAGCGCTTAAACTTTCCACAAATTTTTTTACTTTTCCTTGGAGTGAATGTACAATGCATTAATATTAGCGTTTCTTTCAAATTAAGACAAATTTTGGTTGAACTAAAACAGACAGAATTCTGCTACACTTGTGGGAAATTTTGTAGCACCGAAAGCGTAGAAAGAACTTGAAGTTTTCATATATCTTCCCAATCCTAGAACAATTTTAGGTTGGGTAAAAACCCCCACCCATTAGCCAGTGTGTCGGGGGGAGGCGGAGGCGGCTTATTCATATTGATCAGTCCCAGCAAACAATCACGCAAGTTCTCCCAGGCGGTCACACTTATTTGAGCGCAAGAGCTGCATAATGATTCGTAACTATCATAAGCAACGCTGAGGCGTGAGAGAGCGATCCCAAGGGCTAGAAAGATTAGTGCAACAGCGAGAGCCAGGTGGCTGTACATCAGGTCCCGTCCGATTTTTAAGGAATCTTCTATCTTGCCACGAACCCGCTTAAGCAGCATCAGGTTGCAGTCTTCATAGTAGTTGGGACGTAGCCATTGCATCCAATCTTTAAGAATAGCTGCCATTTTCCTAAGAACTATCTGAATTTGTGTGCTTTCCGGTTGTTAAAAAAACTTTCTACAAAAATTTTGAGATGTTTATTCAACGAGCTTAAAGTGGAAACTGAACTGAAACTGAAATCCCAATCATAAGTTATAATGACAGGTAAATAGGGCCAACTATGAATCTTGAAAATAACAAAAAAAATTGTATTTTACTTTATGAGAAAAGGCTGATCGGCCAATTTAGAAGAGGCCATCTCTTGCCCTGGTGCCTTTACTCCTTACACTGAGTTGTTAGGTAATTTTATGACCAACCCTCCCATCCCTCCCGTCCCCGTATAAGCCAGTCAAGAGTTGTCTTAATCGTTTTGCAATCTGTCGATGATTGCGTATAAATGTTCTATCCAATTATGTTGCGTTGTTCTTGTTTTGTTTCTTCGGATGCCCCCTTTTTGTTTTGGTCATAAACATGACAGATATTGGCAAATCTATCATTGTCATTATGCTTCGATTGTTGCCACCCACCCACAGGAACAGTAGCAGTGGCGAGAGAGAGAAGAGAAGGATCATTAGCATTGGGCAATTTGTTAAGCTCCTGCGCCTCCGCCCTGAACTGTCGCTGCCACATGAAACATGCCGCTGATTGTTGTAATTAATCGAATTAACAGCAGTCCAATGGCCCCAGCCTCAGTTCCTCATCCTGTCCGTGGCCAATGCATTGTCCAGCATGTTGCTGATCCGGCTCCTTTCACTCCTCCTTGTGCCTTTGTCCGTGTTGTTGCTGTTGGCCTTTGTCTCGCTTTTGAATGCGTAAGCGACGCCTGCATTTGACAGTGATTAGACGGAGAGTTGTTGCCGCCTGGCCAGGCAATGAACCGTTATGCATAACCACACACATACTCACGCACACACATACGCTTACAGAAGCGCCCATACCAACCCCCTTGGGCTTAACCCTAACCGCAAGAATTCTGAGAATATTTGATAATAATAAGGGTATAATGAATTGCTCAGACAGTTGGCAACTTGTCAAACAGAGACATAACCTTAAACAGTTGGCGAATAATCACATATAGTTTTGATAGTAGTTCTATTAGAGGACTATTGGTTAAGTTCCAGCTTTGCTTACATTTAAGACCTAACGGTTTTTTTTTGCACTTTTTAGTCTTTTTTAGACAGAAAGGAAATATTGGTCTGCTTAGTTTTTGACATTAAGGTTTCAATTAAGACGTTTGAGAAAAATCCTGTTATTTAATGTATCAACTACTGTTTACAATAAAAAATAAGTGATCACAGGTTCTGACAGCGAATGCCCACTTCGTCAAGGAGTCTTAGTCAATTGGATATTTTTCACTGATTTTTCGATCTACTTTTGAAATGAAACAAATTTTCTCAAAAATCCACTAAAACAGATGTATGCTACAAATTTTAGATTTATTAGCAACTAGCTGAATTCAAGTTCACAGCTGTTAAAAACAAGCAACATTTTGTGGTAGATCGAGTGGCTTGACTTTAAATTTTTCCAATTCCGACATTAGGGAGCGCAATTAAAACTCCGGAAATTTTGGAGAGTATATACGAATACGATACATATTTGATTACTAATTAAAAAAATGTTTAATCAGTGCTCCATGCGTTCCTATCAAGTGAACCCATCAACAAAAAGTATGGAAACTTTTTTTTTAGGGTGGTGGGGTGGTAGCTGGAGGCTTAACTCGATTTTTGCAAATAACTTGGGACACCGTTCATCCGATTTTTATCATTTTTTCGGCAAATCGATTTATTTTGTATGTATGTAACAGGCAGAAGGAATCATTTCGGACCATATAAAGTATACATATTCTTGATCAGCATCAACAGCCTAGTTGATATAGCCTTGTCCGTCCGTCCGTCCGTCCGTCTGTCAGCCACCAAACTTGACATGTAGATTCCTATTGTTTGCACGCAGATCAAGTTTGTTTCAAATTTTTGCCACGCCCGACCCCGCCCCCACAATAGAAAATGTTGAATAACCTCCTAACTTGAAGGAACGATAGACGGACAGGGCTATATCAACTCGGCTGTTGATGCTGATCAAGAATATATATACTTTATATGGTCGGAAATGATTCCTTCTGTCTGTTACATACATTTGCATGACTTTAGTTTACCCTTTTTACTCTAAGACTAACGGGTATGAAAACATATTCAAACTGAGTGGCTACACTGTTTTGTTAATGGGCTGTTGAAGTCAGCTGTTGGTATGCCAAGTGTTTTTTGAAAAATTGGCAGCAAATATTTTCCAACTTTGAGTGCGTCCGTTTAAAAAGTTAGAAGCAAACTACAAAATGTAAAAATGCAAACTGTTCAGGTATGTGTAATTAAGATTTGATAACTGTTTCGCCATTGTTGTGTGCTTTTGTCGAATTGTGACCTGTGTTGTTTGTGTGGTATTTTAGGTTGCCTCTAAATGAGCAGATTAATGAGTAACTAACACTTCTTGCTACAACTTGCGACTTTTCGAGAAAATCGCAGCTGAATTCGTGCTTAAATTGAAGATATTACTCGTTAGAGAGAGAGAGAGAAAAAAAAAATTGTTTTCGCTTGGTAGCGTCAAATGATAAAAAGATTTTGTAAGTTGTATTTAGAGCTATAAGTAAAAGTACAAACCGAATTTCAGTTCAATAGCGCAAAATACAACGAAGTTTGAGCAAATTGTACAGATCAACAACAAACAAACCAAACAAGATTTTATAAGTCGTATTAGGAGCTTCAAACACGAGTAGACACCGAATTTCACTTCAATAACATGAAAAACAACCTAGCTGGAGCATATCAGACAGTGGTCCAAAGTAAGTCGTATTAGAAGCTTAAAAAACCAGAACAAACTGAATTTCAGTTTAATAGCGTAAAAACCAACAAAATTAGAGCAAATCGACCTGGTCGGTAATACAGGTATGGCAGTTATATTAAATATTTTTTGTTTGTGATAAAAGGGTATCTAAAGTAAAGTAGAAAGAAGGAATCATTCGACCATATAATATATTTATCAGCATCAACCGAGTGATTTAGCCTTGTCGTGTCGTCCGTCGTCGTTGTATGAAAGATCTAGAGAGGTAAGAGAAGAGGCTGATAGTGGGAAAATATTTTTATCTCCGAGATCGTTGCAAATGGCACGCCCTGCCCCGCAAGGAAAAAGTTATATCCACAGTTTTAAAGAAAAAGGATTCGTACCTTCAGAGATAGTTAGTAATAGCAAATGAATCAATTTCGAAACAATGATAAAGATCGGATGAACGGTCTCAAGTTATAAGAAAAAAGTGAACCAAACCCCCCGCTACCCTAAAAAATGTGCATACTTTTTGGACGGTCACACTAAGGAACGCGGACACTGTTAATTATGTTTTTTCATGAGTAACGGGTATATCGAAGTCGGTTAGAGCCGACTTTAACTTACGCTCTCGTTCTTATTGAGTAAATTTTTCCAAGTCGTCCTTGGTTCCCAAAAGTTGATTATAAACCAAATTTGGGGTCAACAACTTAAAAACTTGAGTTTATGCCAAAAACATTTTTTCAAACTGATATATTTTAGTTATTTTCTTAAGGCGCCCCCGCAATTTGGAAAAAAACGTGCCCACAGTTTTTGGTTTGAACCTTTTACGCATAATTATGTAGTTATTAGTATTATTTTTCAATCCGCTATAAGAATGTTGAAGATCGGATGAACTGTAGTCAAGCAATAATGAAAACAATTTATGGTAGCACCGGTCGCAACAGCGATGGGCAGTACTTCACACACTTTATGGATTCTTTGCCACTTTGTATGGCTTCTTACTTAAATTAATCAGATATATACAGACTTTGGGCGGCTTTCTTACTTGTTTTTTTCTATATTTAGGTAAGACTACATTAAACTTTTTTATTGCAATCAAGCCAGAACCAAGTTTCAAGTCAATCGGGTGAAAAATAAAATTTTTTCCATACAAACTTTTCCGACGCTTTTCCGACTTTTCCGGGTGGAATTTTCCAAAACCCCGTCTAAGTACGCACTTTCACCACTAACAGAATCTCCTGTCCAAATTTCAGCTTTCTATCTCTTACCGTTTAGGCTGTGCGATGATTGCCAATCAGTCAGGACACTCTCTTTTATATTTATAGAGATATATATTCTTGATCAGCATCAACAGCCGAGTCGATTTAGCCTTGTCCGTCTGTCCGTCCGTCCGTCTGTCCGTCTGTCTATATGAACACCTACATCTCAGAGACTAGAAGAGCAAGGGCCACCAAATTTGACATGTAGACTTTTATTGTCTGCACGCAGATCATGTTTGTTTCAAATTTTTGCCACGCCCACCCCCGCCCCCACAATAAAATTTTTTTTAATAACTCCCACATTTTTTAACGTATCGAGCTCAAATTTAAAACTTAAATTTATATTAGCAATAACTATAATCCCTGAATTTCCATCAAGATCGGATTATGAATAGCGGAGTTAAAAAATGTTGCATACTTTTCGGATGTTCACCCTCAGGAACGCAGGAACGCTGTTAAACATTTCTTTTCATGAGTAACGGGTATATCGAAGTCGGTTAGAGCCGACTTTAACTTACGCTCTCGTTTTATTTTGTAAGGGTATCTCCGCTTCGGCAATCTCCTAACAAATTCCGCTTATCTCTTATCTCTATTTATTTGTATATGTACACATGAAGGTAGTTCGCTTGACCATTGGCTATCTGGGGTGGGGGTTGATGATGTATAAGCCTTTGTGCCTTTGAACTGACTCTTACTGGTTGACTGCAATTGATGAGGGTATTTTGGGCAGGAGAGTGGGAAATCTTATTGCTAATTAGTGGCCTGCAACTATTTTTGAACTTGACAATCGCCAACAGCGGGGAGGCCAAAGCCAGAAGGCAAACAAGTATGTATTCACCCTACCCATCCAATCATTTCTCCGGGCATAATTTACTCCAGCCCCACGAAGAAGTGCCAGCTGCTGGCACTCGCCTTCGCCGTGTAATCCATTAAAAATTGCGAAACATTTTTCTGTTATCTGTTAAATGTCTGTAAGCAATCAAAATGGCAGGACTACGTGAGGAGTTGTGCGATTTTCGAAAGGCCTGGCGAATGTTTTCGCCTTTATTGCCTGTGAAATTAGTATTTATGAGTGGAGCTGCGGAAGTCAGGCCCAGGAATAGGCGTCATGGGAGGGCAGCCAGGATATTAGAAATGATTAAGGCACCTGAAACATTTGCAATAAAATTGAATTATGACTTTTAATATTGGCAACGAGAAGAAACAAAAAATAAAGTGGCAGCCACCCCCATGACGATTGTTGGAAAATTTGCAGAAATTATCAGGGATGATGCAAAACAGCCGCTGAAAAGAGGTTTAAACTTACACGCCCTGGCCCGGAAAAAGTGCATAGACGTTGTACCAATTACAATTTACTTTAATGATCCGCCATAACACTTTCCTCGCATTCTCAACCGGGCCATGTGGCAATTAATTTGCATTTTTAAATTGCCCAAAATGGTCGCGTTCCGGTAGCATCATCACCATCAACATTTAAGCGTGTCCCAAAATCGAACAGATTGCAATAATTACTAGAAGGTGGGGTGCCCCAGGAAGGGTTAACTTGGCCTGGCCATGCACTGTGCATTCTTAATGAACGCCAATGTCAAGGGGTTAACTCACAAATTAATGAAAATAAATTGTTATTTGCTTCAAGTCCGTTTAAAAGTAGGAAAAAAGGTTGGAAACGTTTTTTTTTAAATAAGTCAAACCGCAAGCCGATTAGAGTAGAAGTAATTTCCATAATTAATTTCTTTGCGCATTTTTCTTTTGCCACCTTTTTCCGTTTTGGTTTTTTTTTGAAGCATTTTCATAGCTCAAACCTCATGGAGCATCATTATTAATCAATTTATGGGGAGGAAAAGTGCACGTGAAAAAAGTGGCAGAATGTTAAATGAAAAGTCTTCACTGACAAACATCAACAAAAGGAGGGTGTAGGAAAGTTATTTTTCTTCTGATAATGGAGAGCAAGCTGGTAAAATATAAAAAGGGCCAGAGGGAATTAGAGAGTGCGCTACTGTTCAAATTTTTGGAAACATTTTATTGAGTGATTTGAAGATTTTTTTTCGGAGCATCTTAAAACAGTTTAAAATGGTGTCCAACTATAATTTTTAGTACATTTGTAGAAACTGCCAATTGGCTCGATTTAGGGCAATATATAACTTAAGACCAAACAAAAACAAGTGAGAAAGTCGGTCAAGCCCGACTATAATATACTCTGTACATAGAGTAGGATCTGAATGCAGTGCAGCTGCTGCGCTCATCTCTATGTTTCTCTCCTCTCTCTCTATCTCTCTAGTTAGGGGGGTGCTTATTTGTTCATAACTTGAGAACCGATCATCCGATCTTTGTCTTTTCTTCGGCAAATCGATACATATCTAAAGACTAACTATCTCTGGAAGGTGCGAACTGTCTATCTTCAGAACTGTGGAGATGAATTTTTATACCCTTGCAAAGGGTTTTATAATTTTGAGCGCCAGTTAGTTTTTGAGTTAGAATGCACCCGAATATGCATTATTGCTATATTGCGCCCGTGTAGCTCATGAAAAGCACAAAAAATTTAAATTTTCATGCAAATCGGCCATTTTTTGCAGATTGATCACGAACTTATCTCTACAACGAGAGCGTGACCATCCAAAAAGTATGCAAAATTTTTTAGGGTGGTAGCGGGGAGGGCTGGTTCACTTTGCTTATAACTTGAGAACCGTTCATCCGATCTTTATCATTGTTTCCGGCAAATTGATTCATTTTGCTAATTACTAACTATCTCTGGAAGGTACAAATCCTTTCTTTAAAACTGTAGGAGATATAACTTTTTTCCAAATTGCGGAGGCGGGAGGGGGCGTGGCCAAAATTTGAAACAAAACTTGATCTGCGTGCAGATAAAAGAAGCATTTGTCCCAGTCAAGCCCTATCTCTACCATTCGAGATCTAGGTGTTCATACAGACGGATGGAAAAGAGAAAAGGCTAAATCGACTGCTGTTGATGCTGACAAGAATGAAAGATTCCTTCTGATTCAACTGACTGATTGGCAATCATCGCACAGCCTAAACGGTAAGAGATAGAAAGCTGAAATTTGGACAGGAGTTTCTGTTACTGGTGAAAGTGCGTACTAAGACGGGGTTTTGGAATATTCCACCCGGAAAAGTCGGAAAAGCGTCGGAAAAGTTTGTATGGGAAAAATGTTATTTTTCATCCGATTGACTTGAAACTTGGTTTGTAAGCATAGTACGCGAAATAATTCGACACGTGTTTTCCCGATTTTGGAAAATCCGCCCACGAGGAAAATGGCCGGAAAATTCTGCATGAAAAAAACTATTTTTCATCCGATTGGCTTCAAACTCGGTTTGTAAGGATAGAATATGAAATAGTTTGAAATGTGATTTTCCGATGTTGGAAAATTTGACCCAACGGTCGGAAAATTCCCGGAAAATTTCTGCATGAAAAAAACTATTTTTCATCCGATTGGCTTGAAACTCGGTTTGTAAGGACAGAATACGAAATAAATTGAAATTTGATTTTCCGATTTTGGAAAATCCGCCCAAGAGGAAAATGGCCGGAAAATTCTGCATGAAAAAAAATTTTTTCACCCGATTGACTTCAAAATCGGTTTTAGGATAGAATACGAATTAGTTTGAAATGAAATTTTCCGATGTTGGAAAATTTGACCTGACGGTCGGAAAATTCCCGGAAAATTCTGCATGAATAATACTAAAAGTGGGTGAAATAAATTGAAAGTTGATTTTCCGAAGTAGAAAAATATGACCTGACGGTCGGAAAATTCCCTGAAAATTCGGCATGAATATAAACTATTTTTCATCTGATTGGCTTGAAACTCGGTTTGCACTGACAGAATTCGAAATAAATTGAAATGTGATTTTCTGATGTTGGAAAATTTGACCTGACGGTCGGAAAATTGCCGGAAAATTCAGCATGCAAAAAAAACTATTTTTTATCCGATTGGCTTGAAACTCGGTTTGTAAGGACAGAATACGAAATAATTAAAAATGTGATTTTTCAATGTCGGAAAATCCACCCCCAGGATTTTAACGCCTGGAAAATTCTACGTGCAAAATAACTATTTTTCATCCGATTGACTTGAAACTCGGTTTGTAAGGTCAAAATGAGAATTCATTTGTGTTTTCATTTTCCGATGTTGGAAATTACGCCGGGATACCCTCTAGGAAGTGAATGGGATGTGGGTGGGATGTGGGTGGTGAGCAGAAGGGGAGTGGGTGGGATGTGGATGGGATGTGGGATGTGGGCGGGAAGTGGGCGGGAAGTGGGGGAAGTGGGGGGATGTGGGGATGTGGGTGGGATGTGGGTGGGATTGTGGAAGGGATGTGGGCGGGAAGTGAGTGGGAACTGGGGGGAAGGAGGTGGGTGGGAATTGGGTGTAGAGTGGGTGGGATGGGGTGGGAGTTGGAGGGAAAACCCATCAGCAAAGTTCGATTTCTGGGTTCTACTTGGAATTATTATATCCAATATTGTTTGGTTTTATACTGTTGAAGGCGCAGCGAAGCGCGTCGGGTTATTTGCTAGTCTATATATATAAAAGAGTTCAACCTGACTGACTGATTGACTGACTGACTGGTGACCGTATTGGTATGAAACTTTTTAGTTTTTCATCCGATGAAGTTCAAACTTATTTTCAAAGATCTATATAAAAATTCAACAACAATTGCATACCAATGTGGGTGGGAATATTTTTAATTTGGTAAATATTTTACTCTCACGATTGACTTCAAACTGATTCTGATATTGGTTCTATACTGTTAAAGGCGCAGCGAAGCGCGACGGGCTTTTTGCTAGTATCTTATAAAAATAAAGAAAGTGTGAACTACAATTTACAGATAAATCTTAGTACTATAACTTAACAAATAAAATTTTTTTTAAATATTACGTTTCTAGGATACAGGGTTCAGAAAAAATGGGCCAAAAGCGCCATTTTTGGCATTTTTATGTCCATTTTACACTTAGTTCATTAGAGATATGGAATTTCTAAAGCCATTTCTAAACAATAATTTTTTTAGCATTTTAGGTTCTGTGCTGAGAATAAACTAATTTTGAAATCTTGTCAAAATACTTATGCCAACCCCTATTTGCACATTTTGATTTTTTTCTACTTATGTGTTATTGAAAGCTTACTTTTATGCCAGTATCCGATATAAATTTCAAAAGTTTAGGATTTCTTGTTTAAAAGATATAATGGTTTATTTATGAATCTTTCAGTGTAGTATTGACATTTTCTAAACTCTTTGCTTAGGATATGATATTTACACTGCTACTATTGGCTGCACCATATTCCATCGGATCAGAAGACATCTATGTATATACCACTTCAACGGTCCACTCGCTCCCAAATGTTTTAGTTAATTTAAATAGTCTTTAAACCAAAGAATAATGTAAATTTTTTTATGTCCGCGTCTGGGGATAGACTCTGTCACCTTCTGCACTGAACTTAAAATAGCCTCCTATCGCACTCCATTATGGCACGCGCTTTCTGTGCTGTTCTGTTCGTTAGTTGAGTGGTTAAATTGTGCTCATTATTCAGAAAGTTTCTAAGTTAAGTTTGAGCATATTTTCTGAAGATTCTTTTCTTCAGTGCACTCCACCGATGGTATGGATAGTGCAATTGATTGTTTTCTTCTTCTTTTTTAAAAAGATTCGTTAGATTCTACTTAATTTTTATACTCTGTACCAAAGGTACACAGAGTTTATTAAGATCGTGGAAAAGTATGTACACTCAGAAAAAACGACCAGGATAGTTCAAGACCGATCGGGATAGAATTTATACCGTTTTGTACTTGAAATTTTAAGTATGTTTTGTTCTTGAATGTACTTTAATTAAGTACGAAACATACTAGAATAGAAAAGGGACTGTTAAGATTATTCAAATGAAAACAAACGTTCTTGAATCAAGTACATTTCGTACTTGCCCAAAAATTTAAGAAAAGATCGTTCTTAGTTCAAGTACAACATTTCTTGGATTAAGTACAGAATAGACTTACTATGCAAGCTCCAAAAAGTGTGCTACGAAAACTGCGAATTATTTTAAGTTGAATCTGTTCTAGAAATTCCTTCCTGGTTTTAACACTTTGGTAATGGAGTGTGGGTAGATTTCCGACCTACAGTATAAACATCTTGGTCTTCGGTTAATTCATTTCCTTTGGATTTTGAAATTATATAGAGACCTTTATAGGCTTAGACCAAGAACATTTTTTACTTATTTTTTAAGTATTATTTTGCTTCAAATATGGTTTGTGGTTGACTTTTGAATTATTAGACTTCGATGAAGAACCTTTTTGCACTTATTTTGGGAGTAAAACGGGCTGTACTTAAGACCATAACAAATTAATAATGTGACCAAAAAAAAAGAGTTCGAAAGAGTCTTCAAACAAGTATTTTGGGATTGAAAAAATCGTACTTAAATTAAGGATTTTGTACTTGAATCAAGTATTTTCGTACTTACCGTACTATTGACACCGTTCGTACTTGATTCAAGTACAAAGTTCTTGGTTTTTTTCTGAGTGTATATATACTTTATAGGGTCGGAGGTGCTTCCTTCTGGCTATTACATACAGGGTGGACCATTCCTATAATTTAAGAATGATTTGCAACCGTTCAATAGGACCCACATAATTTACCAATGAGTTATGTACTGCTTTTTATGGCTAAAAAGTCAACGTACTGAAGCCGTAGGCAATGCCTGAAATCCATCTATCTTTCTCTTAATCTTCCTCTATTCTGTCTATTGTATATCCTTCCACCAACTTAATACACCCTTGCCACCTTTCTTACAGGGTATAAAAATCACGGTTTAATTAACCACAATTATATGCGGAGTCGTGGACCCAAACATCTTTGGTAGCAGTCAATAAAGCAAATGGCCGGCGGCAGCGGCGGCGGCGGCAAAAAAAAAAAATCAAGTCAAATTACGTGCTTATGAACGGGAAAATGTCGAAATGATTTACCGTGCATAATCGCCACTCGCCCGCATCTTGAGTAGCCCCCACCTCGTGTCCAGGAGAAAAATTAAAAAGTACGCAGAGAAAAAAGGGCGGAAAAAATAAAATATTTTTTTTTCAGGGGCTTGATGTCCTGTTGCTGGGTCCTTTCTTGGTGTGATGGTGCCGGCTGCGGCCGTTGCCTTTTCTTGCTGTTTTTGTTTGTTTGCTTGGCTGTCTGTTTGTTTGCTTGGTTTCATTGTTGTTTGTTTGTTTACTTAATACCCCCATCCCCACCGAGCCACCAACCGGGCGGACCCTCCGTGTCGATGCCGGTCCAAAATCCAAATGAAAACAATTTCTTGACGTTTTTGCCGTTTTCCTTGCTCGCTTTTCATTGATGTAAATTTAATTTATTGCTATTTACTTTCCCTCTTGACCCCCGTAATTTATTTTTCGACTGTTTGCCCGCTGATTAAACAAGGTTAAGAATAATGCACACACAATAACTGATTAGGCATTCGGCAGGAGATTTATGAGCAGCGAGATTTTTTGTAAATTTTGAGGGAATTACTTGCATTCTTCGATTTTTCATCTTGGCATATCCTAGAATGCCAGAAGGACCAACCCAACAACAGTGCCACCCTTAATAGACAGGCGAGTGCCATAAACAAATCTATAAAGCTGCCAAGGTTTATGTGCTTGCTTCACCCCTTCCCTGTCTCCGGTACATGTGAGAGTGATTAATGTGTGTCTGCATCTGTGCAGACTAAATCCTTCCATCTCCTCTCACTCTCTCGCCTTCTTCTCTGCTGTCATCAGGTGCATTTAATTGCGCGAATTTCGCGCCCACTACAAAACACAAAACGCGACTTCCCAAGCCTCAACTAATTGGCCCCAAACACATGGTCCAACATGGCCATAAATTAATACAGAATTTTAAGTTTAATTGTCTTGAAGGTGCATGTGGGCGTGGCTGGCTCATTAATGTTACTTGGGCTCATTATAATAATTAAGGCTAATTTATGATGTCATTAATTTTAAATATAGCAGTGCCGAGTTGGGGAGTATGTGGCTGGTCAACGATTGAGGTGGGATAGGGTTAATGGCTGTGCGTGTGTGTGTGTGTGCGTATGTCCATGTGAGTGCTAAATGGCCACATTATTAGGACGTGATTATGGGTTTGAGTGTAGTAAGATTTGAAGGTAGATTTGAAAAGCGAAGCATACTTTTAGGCTGAAATTAGTGGTGGGGAAAATTCAACATTGATATAAAAGTTCATTCCCTAACAAATAAAGTCCATTATCTGCTAAAAACTCCCGATGATTTCTCAAGCGAGAAGGCCAAGTTAACTTCGTCTTTGCCGAAGTTTTTATACCCTTGCAAATGTTTTAATACATCAGAGTTTAAGAACACCAGCATTAAAACAAACAATTTTTCTAAATAAAACCCACTTTTCGACCGATAGTTCCTATGACAGCTATAAGATATAGTCATCCGATTTTGACCAAAACTTCCAAATCTGTATAAAAGCGTATAATATTAATAATCGCTGATGTGAGACACGTTAACATTAAAAACAAAAAAAATTTTCTCATTAAAACCCACTTTTCGACCGATAGTTCCTATGGCAGCTATAAGATATAGTCATCCGATTTTGACAAAAACTTCCAAATCTATGTGAAAGCGTATAATATTAATAATCGCTGAAGTGGGAGACGTTAACATTAAAAACAAAAAAGTTTTTCTCACAAAGACCCACTTTTCGACCGATAGTTCCTATGGCAGCTATAAGATATAGTCATCCGATCCGGTCGGTTCCGACATATTAGCAGTGTGCAGTAAAAAGAAGACTCTGTGCAAAGTTTCAGCTCGATAGCTTTAAAACTGAGAGACTAGTTCGCGTAGAAACAGACAGACAGACGGACGGACAAAGCTCAATCGACTCAGCTCGTCACCCTGATCAAGAATATATATATTTATAGGGTCGGAAATGAATATTTCTATGCGTTGCAAACTTCTGGGCAAAATTATAATACCCTTTGCAAGGGTATAAAAATAACCACACTCAAAAAAAAAACTGTCCAAATCGCCCTAAAATTTAGAAATTCGCCCTAAAAAAGGGGTCAAAGGCGACTCGCCTTATTTTTAAGAAAATGATTTTCTAAAAAATAGAAAATTGTGTGCTAGATTTCCGGGCAATTTTTCTATAAAACTTAGACAATTTTTGCTGTTAGGTCGATTTAAAATTCCCAAGCGATTATGGCAGCGCTGGCATAAGGAGGAAGCAGCTGGCAGTAAAAGAATAAAAAAAAAAATTGTAGAAAGAGGAGGACGACCGACCACAGACCAACCCCGTGTTTGGTTGCTGTTGGATCCACCCCTCTAACTTCACCCAATCACAACCTCCCCCGTCACCTATTCACCAACCCACTTTTTTTTAAACTATAAATTAATTTTGAAATAAGCATTTAAATTAATTTTTTTTACTTACTCTTTACTGGGACTTGAACTCGGAACCACTCACAAATACTGAACACACGGACGACGTCTTAGCCCACTCGACTAATAGCCTTAATCAAGACGTTGCGTCATAATCGTAGTTAAGAATGTACGCAGTTAGTCTAGTTGACATGACATTCGCTTAGCAAACGTGGAGGCCTGGGATCAAGTCCCAGTAGTAGCAAACTTTTTCTTCTTATTTTTATGGTTTTTTTTTAATGTTCGTTTTTTAATGTTTTTTTTTTTGCAAAACCTTGAGTAAAAATCATACCTAGGAATTTGTGTGGCGTATTTGGAGCTTAAATACTCACATTTGCCACTCAATAAGAAGCAAAAGTCGTGGTCGAGTGCATAAGACATTAGAAAATGTCATGGACTGGGATCCAATCCCCGTAGGAACATTCTTTTTTCTCATTAAATGGTTCTTTTTAAATGTTTTTTTTTGGTGGTGTTTTTATTTTATAAAATCCTTTAATTGATTTCTACATGGTGTAACGCATGTCAAGACAAAACAAAAACTTGCTCAATACTACATCAGTGAAATATATCTACTATCTTCAGGCATTGCGAATGGACATTAGTGTGTGTAAGCAAATGCCATCACATAGACGGCTTCGTCAAACTACAAAAACAATGAGGAAGAAGCGTTCGTTTTTTTTGTCTCCTCTCTTGTTCTTACTTCTCTCCTTTTTATTTTTTTCTAAATTTCAGGGCGAATTTCTAGATTAATCTTTCTAAATTTTAGGGTGAATTTCTAAACCAATTTTTCTAAATTTTAGAAAACCGTTTTTCTTAAAATAAGGGCTTTTTACTCACTTTAATGGCTTTCGCCCTATTTTAAGAAATCGTGCTATGCATTTGTTTTCTTAATTCAAGGGCAAATCTGCCCTAAATTTAAGAAAGATTTTAGGAAAATATCTAGAAAAATTATCCTAAATTTAAGAAAAATAAAATAAGTTTCTAAATTTAAGAAATTAATTTCTAGAAAATCTAATTTTCGGGTTATGCTTTCTAAATTTAAGAAAAAAATGTCTATAAACAAGTAATTTTTCTACAATTAAGAAAAAAATTATTTTATGGCGAATTTTGTTAGTTGTTTATAAATAAAAACAAGTGAGAAAGTCGGTCAAACCCGACTATATTTATACTCTGTACCTAGAGTGGAGATACATCGTTTTTGTGCTCTCTCTCTCTCTCTCTCTCTCTCTCTAAGATATTGCGTTGGTTGTGAGTGGTTGGGAGGGGGTAGCGGGGGGCAAATAGATACTTATTACTAATGACTAACTATCTCTAGAAGAAACAAATCATCTATCTACAAAACTGTGGGAGATATGACGGTTTTTCCGAATTGGGGGGGCGGGAGGTGGCGTGGCAAAAATTGAAAATAAACTTGATCTGCCTGCAAGTATAAGAAGCATTTGTCCCATACATGTCAAACCTCTATGTCTTACCATCTCTGAGATCTGTTTGTTCATACGGACGGACAGACGGACGGACAGACGGACATGGCTATATCGACTCGGCTGTTGATGCTGATCAAGAATATATATACTTTATAGGGTCGGAAATGATTCCTTCTCCCTGTTAATACTTTTGCACAAACTTAATATACTCTATGTACCTTCGGTACAGAGTATAAAAAGAAGTAGTTCTTATCACGGTTGCCACACTTGGTGTTTTTGCTCCAAAACTGGTGTATTTTTTTCCTCTTGGTGCACTGGCACTTTTTTATTGGATTTGGCTCTTTTTGCTTATAATTGGCTTAAGCGAAAAAGTTTGAACATTATTCCGCACCTAATGTAGATCTTATGGATATGATTTTTTCCCAGTCAACACTGAAAACTATCGAAATTACGGCATGCAACTCTGTAAATAATCGGAACCTATGCCCATCGCTAATACTAGGAATACTGTATTTCACGCATGGTTTTGAGCCGGTGGCTGCTGCGAAAATTTTAGTAGTGAGATTAAGCGTTTAGCTAATTTGTGAAAAAATGGACAAGTAAGTAAAAAGAGTTTAAGCACCAGCACAACACATGCCTTATATGTTGATTATAAGTTCAGGTTTTTTACAAAAAAAAAGAGAAACTTGCACTGAGTCTTCTTACACAGACGCTGAGACCACAAACACTAGTTCTCAGGTGGAAAACAAAAAGTGAGTTTGAACAAAAGTATTTTATAGCGCCTGTCGCATAATTAAATTTTTGTCTTAGAGTTGCTGTATCCGCCCACAGCAAATTTCGGTCGGAGTGGCTTGATCATTTTCGCTGGCTACGAAATAATGATGGACGAGCATTTTGCGGCGCTTGTGACAAGTGCTTAATTAACCATCTAACCGGCCTCCAAGGACCCGACAGGCTACGTGTGCATATCATGAATATGAAGACAAAGGAAAACCCAGGAAATATAGATGGCTTTACAAGTAAAAAAACTCCACACAACAAGCAGGTTCACAATGCGGAATATGCGCTCATAATGTTCCTTATGATGCACAATCTTCCATTTGTATTGATGGACTTTTTGCCAAATTTTTGCGGGTGTGCTGTCCTGACTCGAAAATTTCTATGTACATCAAATGTGTGCGAACCAAGGCAAGCCAAATGTCCAAGGAACTTGGCAAGAAATCCAAAAAAACGCATTGTAACTGCATTAAAAATCTCCCTTGTGTTAGTGGCATGCTGTTTTCACGCTCTAACAGGTATCATAAAAGACACATTTTTAACACTGATTGAGTTAGAAAAATGTGTGCAGTAAAATCATTTCTTTTAACAAATGGCATACCCCTAAAAAATTTAATTGGTCTTCCAACTGACGGCGCAAACACTATGGCTGGAAGTTTAAATAGCCTTAAAACCAAGCTAACCAAGGACACAAACTTGTTTTATTTGAAACGCACTTGTTATTCCGTACACCTTTGCTCGGGCTACGCATGCAAAAAATTGCCATCGAGCATTCAATGCTTTGCCGAAATATAATTAAAATCGGATGAATATATCGTATAGCTGCCATATAAAAAACTGGCAGAAATATATCATGCTCCAAGGGTATATAAACTTCGGTCGAGCCGAAGTTAGCTTTCCTTTATTTTTGTTTAAAACGCAAAATTCGCTAAAAAATGTGGAAATGCACATAAGCCTCAAGGTCGACATCCATTTTTTTTAACGTCCGCAACGAAACTTTAAGCAAGAATAACTTTTTTTCAGAAACAGATAATCTTTTATTTTAAAATGTGTTTGAAAGTACTTCCAAAGAACTGCATTTTGCAAAAAAAATCTTTGAAATATACCAATGTGGACGCTAGCTGTGTCAATGGGCGTATTCAACAGATAATTCCGATTTACGATTTGTGATTTATGATTGCCGATTTTACCTGCTGAATACAGTGATTGACGATTGGGATTGGGAAAGTTGACAATCATGTTTGTTGTATAGAAATCGAACAAAACGTATGATTGGTTAACGATTGCTGGATCAGCCTATCTTTGTACAGACATTCATATGAAATTTTCTATTTAACCAATCCATAAATATTGGAGATTTTGTGTGAGTGTTTTGCATTGATGAAAAGTACTAAAGCCATAGAATATCTTAAAGTATGCAATCAATTCCATTCAGCAGAGACTCATCAGCAATCGCAAATCGTAAATCGGTAATCGCTAATCGGAATTATTTGCTGAATACGCCCAATTTTAACAAGCAAATTTGCGTACAAATGTAACGTCCGCAACGCAGGATTAGCCCATATCAAGGTTTTTCAATCTTCAAGATTCTCAAAAAATCGTTTTTATTCAAGAATGTTTTTTTTCAGTGTATTGGATTAAATGAGACCAATTGTAATTCTCAAGTTGAAATTTCGAGCATGATCAATATAAAAGTGGCAACTGAAATTTCGTATTTAAATATTATATAATATATTCATATTTTGCTTGGAGCCCGAAAAGGACTCAGGAATTAAAAGAGTTCCAAAAATAATGCGAAGTAAAACCACACAAAATTTTGGGATAAGCAATGACAAGATGGCTGTCCTTAGAAAAAGTTATTGGGCGAATGCTTGAGCAGTGGGATGCTCTCCAATTATTTTTCTTAGATCAGACCCTAGAAGTCAACAATATTAAGCCAAAAGAAATAGTCAATTTAATTAAACCTGAAATTAAAAGCTATTTTTACTTTTTAAAATATATTATTAATGATTTAAATACGGAGTTTCAATCAGAACGTATTCGCTTACCTTTCTTTTATATAAGACTAGAAAAGTAATTCTCAACAATTTTGTTACTCTCTCATATTTAAAGAATATGGACCTTAATCGCATTAGTGTTACCGACTTAAATTCTTATTTGTTGCCCGTTGACAACATTTTTGTTGGTCTTAAAGCCCAACAATATATGGATAGCCAGTGTATGGAGAAATCCGCAACTTTAAAAGTACCTCAGTGCAATAAGTATATGTGCATTAACATTTTTGGAAAAAACCTTGTTTTAAACCAAACGATTCAAGCCAAGTATATTTTTTACTTATAGCTCTAGAGCCAGTAACTAAGAACTGCCTTACAGTACTTCAAAACAAAAAAATTATTATTTAACAAATGTATTTCATTCTTAGGAAATAAGTATATGTGCATTTTATATAGTTCTTAAAATTTTGTATTAAGTTCAAACTTTTGATCAACTTTAATAGTTAATGTGCTTTCCTTTTGCCTCTAAGACTTTTGCAAGGCGGTTTGGCATGGAATCTGCCAGATTTTGGAGAGTTTCATTGCTTATTAACTCCCATTCTGCAAGCAAAGCGTTCTTTAAATGCTTAATTGAGTCGAACTGCCTCCCACCTTTATAAATCCTGGCTGAGAGGATACCCCAGAGGTCCTCAATTGGGTTCAAGTCAGGACTCATAGCCGGCCACTCCAGTACAGGTATTTTCCTTGAAGAAAAATAAGCCTTTGTGGCTTTTGATGTGTGGATTGGAGCGTTGTCCTGTTGAAAAATCCATCTATCTTCGTAAAGATCGTCTGCAAAATCTATTAATTCACTCTCCAGCAATTGAATATAGATTTCTGAGTTTGTTCTTATTGGAATAAAACATAGCCGAGACTTTCCTGCATATCCGAAACAGGCCCAAATCATCAGTGATCCACCGCCGTGATTCCTCTTATGGCGAGTTTCTCTTGGTTTTCTTAAGTCACGCCAATACTTATGACAGCCATCAGGACCATCAAGATTAAACTTTTTTTCATCCGAAAAAATAACGTTTCGGAATTCTTCGGTCCAAAATTTGTACCTGTCAGCAAACGCCAAACGAGCCTTAAGATGGCGTGGCAATAGCATCGGTACAGCCACCCGGGAACTATGTTTAAGGTTACAATTTTCAGTTAAAATTTGATGGATCCGTCTTCTACCGACATTGAGCTCTAAATGACGTTTAATGCCTGTACAAGACATTTGATTGTTTACAGCCAGGCGCTTAATCTCACGCTTGCACCTATCGTCGATGTGGCTCGGTCTGCCACTGCGTTTAATCTGACCATAGGAGTTTGGATTTTTAAGAAATTAGCTATCGTATTTCTGTGTCGAGACACTCTGGAAGCTATTTCAGTGATGGTAGCCCCACCTTCGTTCAATCCTTGGATTCGTCCGCGTTCCTCAGCTGATAAATGTGTTCCACGCGGCATTCTTAGGAAAATATAAAAATTTTTTTTTGTGTTTCTGCAACAACTACTTAATTTACTCTCAACTTTTCATTTTTTATCAAAACACATCCAATTTGTTGCACGCCGACCATTAAATGCACACTAATTGGTTTTTGCACATAAACTTATTTCCTAAGAAAATCAAATCTCGCCACTCAAATGTGTGATAACGGTACTAAGAATGATGACCAAAGAAGAATAATGCAAAAGCATTCTAAAAATAGATAACAACAAAAGACTTTTGCATATTTTGAACATATGTTCTGTTACTATTGAGGAAGAGAGAAACGAAAACATATTAGCACATATACTTATTGCACTGAGGTAAAGGAAACGGTACGCGAGTTTAACTTGGAGCTGGTTCTGCAAATAATGCAGCGCTTTGATTTTGGCCGAGAGGATATTAAATCTCTCATTATGATCACACCAGCCAACGTAATTTCTAGCGAAGAAACCGATATTATGCCACTAATTAAAAACTTTGAGTACTTATGTGAATCAGATTCAGATAAAATTATTTCTCAATGGGCCATGTTAAATTTAACTGAAGTTAAGTTTAAACGAGAGCGTAAGTTAAAGTCGGCTCTAACCGACTCGTTACTCATGAAAATACATGTTTAACAGTGTTCCTGGTTTCCTTAGTGTGACCATCCGAAAAGTATGCAACATTTTTTATGGTGGGAGGGCTGGTAGCGGGGGGAGGGGGGGGACCTTGGTTCACTTTTTTGCTCATAACTTGAGAACCGTTCATCCGATCTTTATCATTTCTTCGGCAAATCGATTCATTTTGCTAATTACTAACTAACTCTAGAAAGTACGAATCGCCTATCTTCAAAACTGTGGAAGATATAACGTTTTTTCCAAATTGCGGGGGCGGGAGGGGGCGTGGCCAAAATTAAATTAAACTTGATCTGCCTGCAAGCATAAGAGCATTTGTCCCATACATGCCAAACCACTATCTCTTACCGTCTCTGAGATCTGTTTGTTCATACGGACGGACGGACAGACGGACAGACGGACATGGCTATATCGACTCGGCTATTGATGCTGATCAAGAATATATATACTTTATAGGGTCGGAAATGATTCCTTCTCCCTGTTACATACTTTTGCACAAACTTAATATACTCTATGTACCTTCGGTACAGAGTATAAAAACGGGGTTAATATTGAAGTGTTTAAGGAATTAGTAGAAATTTTAAGAAATATATTGTTCCTTCCACACAGTTCTGCTTCGGGAGAGCGTAAATTTTTTACCATCAGTTTGATAAAAACCAAATTGAGAAATAAACTCAAATTTGATTCAGTATTAAATATAATGATATGCAAGGAACTCTGTACGAGCACAGAGCCAAATTATTTGTGGTCTGTCAAAGACTTGTAAATATAGGAAAGGAACTGATCTCAGAGTTTGATTTATACATATAATATAATATTAGTATATTGAATATTGACTGTTTTGCTTTCATAATGTTAAGAATTAAATAAATACATGAAAAAAATTTTTTTTTTTTTTAAGTTTAAGAACACTTAAGAAATGAGAAGATTGCGCTATTTTACGTTATTGTCAAAAAGATATTTTGAAAATATAACATGAAAAAGAAAAAAAGAAATTTTTGGCTCTTTTTTTTATAAAAATGGTTCTTTTTTTTACTTCTTTTGGTGCATTTTTTCTTTCTCAAGTGGAAACCGTGGTTCTTATATCGGTACGTACCGGTCCGTACCGTTATACTGAAATAAAAATCTGTGTACCGTATCGAAACCGAAATAGAACCTTTAACCGAAACATTCATTTCGGGACAGGAATTCCATTCGTTTTTCGAATTGGGAACAGGCCTTATGATACTCTTTAATTTTGCAATTCCTTATAATAGCTCCCACCATAAATAGATTAATGGCTGTGTAAAAAAGGAATAAATTCCAGTTAAGTTTGTGTGTTTGCGTATTTGAGAACATGTCTGTACATACTTGTATATCTCTATTTTCTCCACGCTGGTTTATAATTGCACAATTTTGAGCTGGTGCCGCTTTACCCATTTTTGGGGTAAACATTAATATGGCAAGATAGTTATCTTTCTCCTGACTCACCCACACACCCACATGTATATAAACAACTCATTATTAACTTAATTTCCGGTTCTGCCTAATGCCTCTCAAAAAGTAGACTCTTTCTTCTGGACTTTCAAATGCTGTCGCTGCTGTTGCACATCATCAAAATTTATCAAAAACACACACTCGCACATACTAACACACACACACCCAAAACAGAAATGTGAAGGGTTTTTCGGGCTGCTCAAGTGCTAGTCGAGCGCTTAATTAGCCCCGGCGTGTGAATTGTTCAACATTTTTGGGACCACACGGCGGCGCGTTCGACACGTTTACTTTTTATGATTTTCACACTCTGCCGGGATGCGAAATTTAATTACCAACATGGTGGCGGGTTAGAGGGGAATCGAGAGGTCGACCACTTGGCGTGCAAATTACGCATGTAGCCCAGCCACTTGATTGGCGTTTTCAAGGGTCACTGTTTTGGGAGGAGAAGGTGCGGAGCACTTGAAATGTTCCTGGCGGGAATGTTTGATTTGGCTCCGCGAAGGGTATCAAGACTTTTTGGTGCGGTTCGAAAGCTTTCAGGGAGCAGGATATAACCTGAACTTGAAATAAACATTTATTTGGGTACAGATGCCAATCGCCGGTCCTTCAGATTTGAAGGAAGCCCACAACTAGAATATCTATGCTCGCGCAGTTTAAACTTTTCTCCTAACCTTTATGTGTTCGCACTCCCCATGACATATTCCCTCAAAGAGTATTCCACTGTCTGCTTCTATCCTATGTTAACCCTTTAGCATAAAAATGTACATACATTTCTCTGCTCTTCTTCTCTTTTGCTGTCAGTTGCAGTTTGTGAAATATATGTATGAATGGACGTACACACACTTGTATAATAATATTATGTATAAACACTCACATTTGTGGCCGCCACATTAACAAAACTCATTACAGACCCCCAAATGCTGCGGCTTCTGTTTGCGTGTGGCAGTTGGCATCTTTCTTGCTTCTTCTGCGGTTTTTACACCTTTTGCGCCCTTTGTCAACATTTTAATGACAGCAATTCAAACATTTTCGTGCTGCTTCTCCTCACGGGACGCTGTGCTGATTGCGCTTATGATACCTGAGCATTGTCTGCTCTCCACACCCATCCCCCCTCCCCACTCACATCAACATGCCTAGCCTAGCTATCGTCTGTCTGTGTGTAATGTGTTTGAAGTTTGGTGCTCAGATAAGTGCCATATTTAATTTTTTCCTGCTGTCGCTTTTTATTGTTGCATATTCATGGGGGCATTGCGTTTGGCAAGGGCAGTGCGCGGTGGAGGGGACACTCTCTTATCTTTTTTATGTTGCAACTTCTTCTTTGGGCCCCTGCCCGTGTTAACTGAGACATGGCCATTACGATTGTGTGTTGTATTGTTTGTGCAGCTTTCGTTGGTGTAGGGGGGCAGGACGACTTTAAAATTCAGTGTTCCAAGTACAGATTTTAGCTGGACATTTACAAACAAGTAAGAAAGTCGGTGTCTTTTGCTCACTTTAGCTTAACTATCGCGCACTCGATCAATAAATAAATACTGATTGCTAAAAAGGTCTAAAAGTTGCATTTGTATTTGACCAGCTATTGCAGACATGTACTTATTTACTGTGGCCGGTTGTGGCACAGCGGTAAGTGTGTGCTGTAAAGAAACTAGCCATGAAAAAAACTTTTCAAACTTTGCCGTTCGGATTCGGCGTTAAAATGTAGGTCCCTTTCTCTTGGGCGAAAAATTATAAGCACACAAGCCAAGAGATTGTGAGAAGCCTGGCCTGGGCCTTTGGGGCTGTAAACCCAATTTTTCATTTACTTATTTTCTGTAAGATTTGTCCTAAACCAATCCCTTATATATTTTGCGTACTTCGGCTCAGGTTCAAGTTAGGTTCAAAACCTGATCAAAAATCTACCCTGGTTTTGGCTGAGTTCTTGGGGAAAGCACGGTACGGAGTACTCAAAAAAGCGCTCGCAAACGAAATACTCCATATAAAAAAACGTTGTAAAACCACACGCAAAACGTTTGACGTCACACGTTTTACGGTGTGTACGCAGAGAAACGAAACGTCAATCCACACGAACATCGAACTCGAACGTCGAACACTGAATTTCTAGAATTGTATTTCCAGCTGTTTCGAGATATTAAGTAAATTTATTTTGACGCTCAGAAGCAAAAAAATGTCAGAAAAGAAGGGTCAAATTGCGCTGATTAATACCGTATATGCAAAGATAAGTATTTGGAACCTCTCCAATAAATATAATTTTGCAGCAGTTGACATGGAGAGCCTCCAGCAGCAGTCGACAAAGATCTGCAGTAATCATGTCTGGGATAAAAGCAACAAGAGTGAAAGTTTTTTATTTATTATATGATAATTTATTACATTTTGATTGGTCTTGCACGACACCAGATTCGTATTGCGGCTGGAGAGGATGTTTCGTTTTGGCGTCAACTCAAAAGGCAAATAAAACTGTTAGCGCTCATATGGAAGATTTGTCTCGAACTGTTGTGGGAACA